>JAJFAS010000059.1:0-290124 GCA_021223625.1 Fusarium sp. HKF-74
AAGATTGGGGAAGTGGCAGTCTAGTCCATCCACCACCGTCACGAGACGGGGCCGGCCGCAAAAATGAAACAAAAGCAGCCCCGCTCTGCTCCCCCCCCCCCCCCGCCCGAGTGCAACCCGACCACCTTTGAGTGAGTGCAGCCAACAAGCTACAGGGATAAAAGTGTTGACCGTCAGTGGGTATTTCACGAAGGATCCAATGCGTGAGGTGCTGTTTGTTTTAAGCGCTGACCTCCCTGCTACGCTCGTCACTCATTCAACCATTTCTTGTCTCTTTTCTGAGTAACCAATTTGACAATCATCTTACAACAACATGTCTACTTCAAGTTCTCGACAAGCAGCATCTCTAGAGACACTGCCTCCAGAGATTTTAATTCCCATCGTAACACGCCTTCCAGCGCTCGACATTCTCTGGGACCTGATCACGGCATCCCCTCACGTCTGGCGTCTCTTCAGCGACCATGCCATCACCATCGTCGAATGCATCCTCTCAGATCCCAATGCAATAATACCGCCCGAGATTGCAGAGATCATACGCGCTGTCATACTAGTGCGCACTCGAGCAGTTCCCTTTGAGAGCCTGAATGAATTCCAGGGCCGGTTCTTACGCAAAGTCGGGCGCAAGTGGAAGGGTAGCGACATGGAAGCCCCTCCAAGACCATCCCCAGATGAAAAGCTGAGTCCTGGGTGCTTGTTAACTGTGTTGCCCTCTGTCGAGGTTTTTCGATCGGTTGTTGCAACTGCTCACCATATATCTGCCCTTTCGCAAGCATGCTTGGCCTCGTTCCTGGACCGTTTGAGAGATCCTAGTTTCAGACCTTTGCACCTTAGCAATCCTGAAGACCGGTACGATCGTCATCATAGACGAGGGCCAAATGGTGAATATATCGAAGCCTGGGATCAAGTCTTTGCCGGAGAACCTGTGAGTGTGATTGATGTAGGTCAGCCCACGTGGGTAGAAGAGATGCGAGTTGTGCGAGCTCTATGGTATATTCAGCTCGTGGGTGAAATGCGTCGCCAGATAGACAGTTTAGAGTGGCCAGCTCAGGACATCGAGTGTCTGAAAGAACTGAATCCCGGCGATGACCGCCATAACCTAGGAAGCCCATACCCTCTGTCACCCGAAGAAGTCAGGTCTGTCATGGGATATCTGGCAACGCTTGGGGAGGCGAAGCAAGATTTGTTCTACCGACTACCGCGTCCTCCTCGATGTGAGAGATGGACTACAGCTTTGCCCATTCGAGGTGAACGATACATGGAAATCGTGGGATACCGGGAGGACGGTCGCCCTATCAAGCGTAGCAAGTTTACTGAAGATCGGCTTTGGGGTCGGACCCCGGTGGCACTAGATGGAGACGCCCCTGGAATGTCAATCTTTGAATGCTTGGCCAACCCCCCCTCTCACCCTATCAGCGCATCTCCCCTGGAGGGTATCAAGTTCGACTCGTTCCGCCCCTTCGGTCTTGCAATCTGGGATGCGTGGAGGATGTATCATTTGGGTCTGCACTCCTCAATACTCGAAGGCCAACGACGTTTGCCCCATGATGCCTTTTATTTCTTCGCCTGGGAGAGTATTCTTCCTCCTGATGAGGTTGCAAGTGTCAAGTCCAATCTTCGGGCAAGGCAGAAACGTGAGGTTGAAGAGCGACAGGCATCGTGAGTAGAGCAAGAAGGGTTGGATATTCAATATTAAGCTGTGTGTATAGATAAAACGGTTCAACACTCGGTGGTAACCCAAAAAGTGTTCAGTTTTACTAGGCTTTATGAGTCTTAGAAAGTCGCCTCGGGCCCAGAACACAAAAACAGCTTTACCGTGATTTGAATTGTTGTGCATTCTGTTCTTGAATCCGGAACACGATACGCTATATACTGAGTGGACTGACCTGTCCCAAGATTCTGTTCTAAACTATGAGCAGGATACTTCAGCAGACAACAGAACATCCTAAATATTCTCCCTCTTGGCTTACAGTTCCTCATAGAGATGTGCCCATCAAGCTCGAGAAGCGTCAACGATGTGAAACAAAAGCATGACATGCCATTCCTCTTGTTCACGGCCGACCTCAGCACCAGTAACCTCAAAATTACCCTCAGGAACAAATACCTCGACTTTGTTAATAACTCTTGCCCCTCCAAGTCGATTCTTGTGATTGATCAACATGTAGGCTGCTCCTGATCCGTTGGGGCTACCCAGGATGGCGTAAAGCTCCTTGGGGTCCTTTTGATGGGTGATGACTATTCTTTTCTTCCATGGGCCCAGAGACTTCTTCTTGTGGTCTCGGTTGTATTTGTTGAGAATGGCCTGGAATACGATCCTGAGTGTGGCGCGGTTCACAATCTGGGCGCGGATGATGTATTTAAGATCTTGGACATCCCCGCCCGATTCAGAGCAGACTCTGTCCTGTTTCCCGAGTTAGAATAACATCTGACTATATAGGCTTTTGCATTTCTTACCCACTGCATCCAAACAGCATCGCTCCACTGGTATCAGAGGTTAACAACCACAAAGCACAAGGACCTAATTCTTACCTGCTGTATATGGGTGAGAGCTGTTGTCTCCTTATCTATTGGAGATGATTGTTCCGCGGCATATTTTACCCCGACGTTATGGTCGGCAATGATGACGCCAGGGTTTAGAGAAAAGGAACTCGCAAAGTTTGCCCCGGTAGGCTGTTACGCGTCAGTACCCATTTCCTCTTGAGATTGACAAGGTTCTTCTGCATCAAGTTGCACACTTGACCTACCTCGATTGCTTTCACTTCAGCTTCGTCTAGGTCTAGAGAACCATCGAGAAATCCGGCGGGATCAGAGTACCAATCACCCCCTCCAAGATTCACCCAGTTGTAGTGGTACAAGCTGGTAGGGGCTCCGATACCCTTCAACGCCTCGTTCAAACGATCTCCAAATGTTGGATTTTGGTTTGCAAGTTTATCCCAGCCTTCATAGTCCTCTAAGCCATGTTTCTGGAGATATGAAGGCGACTCTGCAGACTTTCCGTTCTTGGTCTCAAGTGCTGCTTGAGTCGCCTTCATATCACAGTAGAGTGCTTCACCCTTTCTGAGAGCTTTCTCATACGGATCCGTGGGTGGGTTGTCTTCCCGTTTGGAGACGTGAGCAAGAGAAGGGGAGTAGTGAAAGTCATCATCGAGGGCAACTGCACCAGGATCTGAAGAGGATAATCGGAAGGCTGGGATAAACGAGAAACGGAGGAGAAACAAGGAGAAAATAAGGAGGGAGATTGAACTCAAGGTTAGCCTCCATGAGGCACTGCGTTTGGTATGCATCGGGTATAGTTTCATGAGCTTTCAGTGAAATTGCAATGAAGATGACATGAGATAATTCCGACGTTTGTCTGGACTGGCAATGAATACATAGTTATAGTCTATTACGAAGATCAACACTAGATATCAACTTGAGCAACCAAACCACCTTGCGAGACTGCCTTGAGTTCAGACGGATTCTCGGTGCCAGGGCCGAGTTGGCATAATTACCGTAACAGATGGGGGCGGTTGGTTGCGTTGTTTCATTGATCCTACTGCGCCTTGCATTGTTGGTTGCACCCTGCCAAAACCAGGTCATGAGGCTTTTCCTGCCACTACAAAGAAGGATCAAGGATAGAGTGGGCGTGTTGTTGGTTGTGATCTTGAGATCTTCAGCGGCGCTTCAAGTGGTGCTGTGATTGGTGGCTGGACCAACGGAGCCGGGCCGCATCACAGGCCCGGACGTTTCATATACAACGTCGGCAGTTTATTTCGGGTCCGTGAGGTTACATTCGAGGATTCTTTATCCTGTAAGCTTAAAACCAACAGCATCGGAGGTATGCCGCCTTGGGAATAGAGCCAACAGCATCATATCATCATGTCGTAACAAGGCAGACTCTTTGCTTGGCCTCCAATCAGAGAAGCACGGCATGACTCTTACAATGAGAATTGGTTCCTGCATGATCCAACTGCAGCCACTTCTTAATTTTTGTTCTTTACTCTGGCCCATGTCTTGGCCCCCAATGCTCGCGTTATTTACCGCAGTCTACCGCGCGGAAGGGTTCAGTATCAATGGTATCATTCGCTACCACAAGCGCTCTCCTTCTTCAGGGTGAATGAAGCCACTGTCTGACCGTGACTGGAGTAGCGAGTTGCTAGGGAAAGCTTGAGTATTGTAGGCCATTCTCAGCAAAAGCATACCAGAGCATTCGAATCTTGCTGAGTCCACAGTGATTAGAGGGAATTCTGTCGTGCCACGGTCCTAATTTCGAAATTATTGGAGTTGAGTGTTACTCTATGTTGGTTGAACGAAGCTGATCCTCGATAATCATCAAAGCGCCTAATGCGCTCGAATGGGTTGTGGGCATTTCTGACTGGGGCAACAGCACCCAATCCTGGAATGATCCAAATAATGTCGCCGTGTGACCCTCTTGCATGGATATTCTGAGGTATTTCAGAACCAACAGACCTAACCTTCAAACTCTAAGTCTTATGGTGGATGCTATACTCAGCCAACACAAGACGCAGCCGACTTGACCGCCAAGGCACACTTGCTCACGAAAAGCAATAGATCCTATCAAGAGCTGAAAATGACTCACGATCGACAATTATAGAATCAAAAGAAGAAATCTCCGTCTCACTTCTCCTGCGCCTTTGAATTAGTGGGTTGCGAAATACCCTGGGACCAACAACTGTTCGTCAACAGCACCCATGAAGTGGAAAGATGTCTCCGAGGCGAAGTCGATGATGGTGGGGGGCCGCGGTAACTTTGATGGGAAGACTGATAGATGGATATGTTTCTTCCCGTTCCGAAGTTCGGCTTATAAGAACAAAGGAACAAAGTCACTTATGTTTATCACAATTGGTACTGTCGTTCTATTCATACCAAAAACCACAATAACCTATCTCTCTACCTATCAACTTGTCAATAACGCCACTCCTTATGCCACCATTCACGCTTCAGAGCGCCATCACTATGATGATGGTGCTCGTAGCACTCATATCACCGCTCGCTGCAGCACTTCCTAGTCTTCGAATACTGCCCCTCGGGGACTCAATCACCAAAGGCAACGGCTCAAAAGACCAAAAAGGCTACAGAAACCGCCTCCGTGAGAAACTCATAGATCGCGGTGCTTCAGTAGACATGGTCGGTACCTTGAAGCACCCTCCCACTGGCATGGCAGACAATGACCACGAAGGCCACAGTGGAAAGGTCCTTGCGCAGATCAATACCTACTGGAAGCTGTCCATCGCAGCACGCCCCAATGTTGTTCTTGTACATGCCGGCACGAACAATATGGACCTAGAGGTTGACCTTGAGGGCTCTCCTGACATGCTGGCGTCCATCATTGATGGACTTTTTCAGAATGCCCCAGATACCACAGTTCTTGTTGCTCCTGTTATATGGGCAAATAACCCCAGAATGCAGAAGAACACTGATCGTTTCAACCCACAAGTCATTTCTATCATCGAGGAGAGACAAAAGGCTGGAAAGCATATCCTCGAAGTCCCAATAGACATCAATGCAGGTGATCTTTCGGACGAGAAGCACCCAAACGATAGTGGCTATGAGAAGATGGCCGACGCTTGGTTGAAGGCAATCCTCGAGGCTGACAAAAGAGGTTGGCTGAAAGCCCCAACAAAGATAGACGCTGCTGGTCTTCCTGGTGTTGGTCTCGGTGTCGGAGGAGGAGCAGGAGGCGCTCAAGAAGAAATCGTTGGTAAGATCTGGAAGAAACAAGGAACTGTCTTTGAAGGCTTCCGGACATGGGAGTCTGTCGGAACCATCAGAGGTTCTGCTGAGAATTCCTCACGCGAAAAGGTCATTCTGGCTGATCTGAACGGCGATGGTATCGCTGATTATGTCCTTGCCGACAAGGATGGTAAGATGCGAGCCTGGATCAACGGAGGCAAGCCCAATGACTGGAAGAGTATCGGGTATATCAACCCAGACTGGAAGTCCATCAAGGGCGACATGATTCGTCTCGCCGACGTGGATAACGATGGCAAGGCAGATCTCATCGCTCTATATGAAGATGGCGCTGCAAAGGTCTGGAAGAACGTGGATAACGGAAAGAAGTTCGAGTCCCTCGATTCCAAATGGGCAACCGGTCTTGCATCTCGAGACAAGGTTCGGTTTGAGGACATCGATGGCGATGGATATGCCGACTATGTTATCGTGTATGGGGGCGGCGCTGTCAAGTGGGCTCGTAACACACACAACAATGGCAAGGATAGCAGCAAGAAGAACTGGGAGACTGAAACCACCATCGCGCCAGGACCAGCTGGTATACCACAAGACTCTACCAGTATCCGAGATATTGATGGCGATGGAAAGGCTGGTGAGTTTTGAGTATTCTGATACGTGTGCTGATATACTAACACGGCGTAGATTATCTTGTCATATATCAGGGTGGCGCTGTAAAAGCGTTCCGCAACACCCTGAAAGAAGGCGGTCGTAACTGGGACGACTTGGGCACCATCGCCCCTGGCATAGAGGGTGTCACAGGCGAAATGATTCGCTTTGCTGATATGGACGGCGATGGCTTGGCTGACTTCCTTGCTGTTGCTGACGATGGAAGCATCCGCATGTGGAAGAACCTTGGTATTACCGGAGTTAAGGGCCAGAGCATCCGCTTCGCCGACTTGACAGGCGAGGGGAGATATGACCTAATCTCTGTCGACTCTAGAGGGCGAGCTCGGGCTTGGATCAACAAGGGCGACAACAAGTGGGAAGCAATTGGTGAGATCGCACCGGGCTTCGACGAGGATCTCTCCGACTCACGCATCGAGTTCATCGATGTCAACGGCGATAAGCGCGCTGACTACCTGATCATATACGGCGGAGGAGCTGTCAAGGCATATCTCAACAACGGCAACTTGCCTGACCCTGGGGATAGACGCATCTGGCAAGATGGTATTACTATTTCTCCAGGTGTCGGTGAGCCAGGGAGCAAGGTCCGGTTTGCAGACCTTGATGGTGACGGGTATGCAGACTTCCTCATCCTCTACGAAGGCGGAGCAGTCAAGTACTGGCAGAACAACAAGAACATACCACCCAGGAACGGCGGGCGCATCTGGAAAGAGGGCATCGTTGTGGCCACTGGTGTCGGCGAGCCTGGTAGCAAGGTCCGGTTTGCGGATCTCACGGGAGACGGCAAGGCAGACTACATCGTTCAGTATGATGGCGGAGCTGCTCGAGGGTATCGCAACAATGGCAAGATTCCGATTGGTGAGGGACGCAAGTGGAATGACATGGGGACTATTGCAGCGGGTGTTAGTCCCCAGGGTCCTGTCCATTACGCGGATATCAATGGCGATAGGAAGGCTGATTACCTTGTTGTTTTTGATGGGGGCGCGGTTAATGCGTATCTCAATAATCACGATTGGGCGCCGAAGCTGCCGGATAATCCTGGCGAACCTATTCCTGTTGAGCCCGGTACTGGTGGAGGTGGAGGTGGAGGTGATGGCAGCGGTGACGGAGGTAATGATAATGGCGGCAACGATGGAGGCAACGGGGGAGGTGACGGCGGTGATGGTGACGGTGATGGAGGTGGAGTTGGAGACGGAGATGGGGGCAACAACGGAGGCAACGATGGTGACAAAGACGTTGTCTATATTGATCCCAAGATCTGGGACTCCAAGAACCCTACAGCAGGTTGTCAACCACCTTGTACCCTCATCCTTCCACCGTGGCCACTCTCCTCCAAGACGACCATCAGCTTCCCCGTCATCACTGAGACGTTCAAAGAGACATGGCCGGAGACCACCAGCGGCGTTACCAAGTACGGCACAACAACTATCACCGTCAAAATCACACTGCCGCCTCTTACAACCTCGGAGATTGGCGTGTCCAACGTGATACTGACAGAGTCCACATCCAAATCTGTGCCTGTACGCGGCAGTGTTATTCCATCTCCAGTCACATTAACCGAACCAACCCACGGCATCACCTACACCTACAAGCCTGGGCCTCTTCCCACTGATGATGTGGATATTGGACCTCCACCGGGCATCGCTCCTGGTGTGATCATCACGGCTGGACCTCCCGGGCCTATCTGCAAGTCTGGTTGCGGCAAGCCATGCTTGTTCGGTTGCACACCGGGCGGAGGGGGTGGAGGAAGTGGTGGTGGCTCGATTGGGTGCATTGGCGGAGGATGTCCTGGGCCAGGAGGAAACTGTGTTGGACCTGGATGCGAGAAGAACAAGGATGATGACAACGACGACGACGACGATGATGATGATGATGATGACGATGAGGGCTGTGCTACAGAGACAAACACCGAGTGTCATCAAGTCTGCACCACAAAACCCTGTGCCACTGTTTGCAACACATATCTCGGCTGCGACTGCACAACCTCCCAAGTAACCGACTACTGGGTATCCTGCGAATCTTCCTCATGCACCACAACTTCTACTGAAGTCATCACTGGTTGTTTCCTCACAGCGACAGCAACAACCACCGCTGCCTCTTGTCCCCTCACCACTCTCGAGTATAATGATGACCTCGGCGATGACTACAACGACATGGGAAACTGGGGCTCGACTTACAAGACAACCTTTTCAGCAAGTGTGATTGTCAGTTCAACACCGTACCCCGTTAACGATGGATATGCCACCGTTGACAGAACTGCATACCCAATTCCCGATGTCAAGTCAGCCACCAAGACCAAGATGCTGGGGACTTCAGCTATTATCGTGCCTTCTCATGTCGGCAATACTATTTCCGTCACTATCAAAGGCGTTTCCTTTGTCACCACGTGGTATCCGAGTGCTACGACGACGGTCGGGGAGTCAAAGTCAACATCCACCGAGCCATCGGAAACGACTACATTCCCAACCGAAACGGCCATCACCGAAGCTGAAGCGTACTGCTTCGAAGGTAACTCAGACTATGTGGAGTTCACCCTCAACGAAGCGCGGCAGGTTATAGGATCATTCTGCGACTCCAGCTACACGCTCGACCCCGACAACACATTCGGTCAGAATGTGGCTCTAGAAGAAGACGGCTACACAGTTATCGTGTCGGCCAAATGGGCACCGGATCAGAGCGGCTGCGGAGACAAGGAGCCGTTCTCCTTCTCCGGAGATGATTGGAACCATGATCTTTGTTCGATGGGCTGGACTGCTGCTTGGTCGTGCCCAAACGATGAGGATGACCGGAAAAGCAGCTACGGGGGAGCGTATGTTCTTGATCCTCCCAAGAATGGTGGCTGTCTTCTCTTGAGCTTGTATGCATATGATACGTCGACCATGCGTCTCAAGGCTCTACCAAAGGGATCTGAGTCACTGATACCGCCGGTGATGAATGTGACGCACATGGGAGAGAAGAAGGAGTGGATTGCGAATGACAAGTATGATGGTCGCAGAATGTGGCCAGTAGCGGAGGGCACGACACAAGTGGGCAAGCCCTTGGCTACCGGTGAGGTCAAAAACTAAAAATCTGCCATGATAATATCGCCTAGAATCATTATTTCCTTTAGTACTTAGTCCATAGGTTCATTTGTACGCAATATATTTATTTCTCCTGTAAGCTTCATGCGACTACATGACTTCTCAATCAGCCCTAGCATTCTTCCGCTCCCTATTCCTTGTTCAAGGTAAGTTTCTGTCCCACTCTATTTCAAGGTGCTCACGAGACTAGTGTGAGAGACGAGCGTCCTTCACCAGTTCGAGATAAGGATGAGTCTCTCATTACACGCCTGGCTCTCATTTCCCTTATGCGGCGCCTGATACACACCCAGAAGCAACCGACAATCATTAGAAACACAATGGTAGGGAGTCCAATCATTAGAAACCACACGGCTGAGGTGCTGATATACCCTTGGCTCTGATCATACCTTTCAGTTGGGCGGCTGTCGTCTGGAAGTGTCTCGCCTGGTTTCCAATGCGATACCCTCTGACCATCAGTCAAGGTAAGTGGCATCGGTGTCATATCAGACCTCTCAGACGAGACCCAGGATATTGCCCAGGCTTGGTGAACCATGAAAGTGCCGTCCAACGCGCTAGCATCTTGGTAATCGGATAAACCCGACACTGTTGTGGTCGTTGTGTCATCACCTTCGGTCATGCTTGCTGTCGTCTGGACCCATCGTCCACACCCGCTACTAAAGAAGTCTTTGGCGATGTAACCACCTCGATCAAAAGGATCGAAGGTGAATCCACTAAATGGCTCTGTTAGTCTCTTTGCTCTCGGAGGTGTAGGATGCTCGGGGATGGAACCTTTCGCAGCAGTATGCTGTCGAGACTTCTGGAGAGTTATCGGAACGAGACATTTCCCAATAATCCCAGCCAGAAGGACAAACAGCTGGGCTAAAGGTGAACAGAGAGTCAGCCTCGCCGCTCCCCCAGCCAGAGGGGTAGCATGAAGTTGCAGGTGCCGATATTAGGACAGGATACGTAAAGGTGCCATCCTGAGTCCAGAGCAGGCTCGTCTGCTCCCAATAGGGCGTACAGTTACTTGGTGGAATGTATGGTGTAGTAAGTGCGGCGCGATCTTGTGCAGAGGTTGCCGTAGGTGGCATTCGTGTAACATTCGAAGACATGGCTGATGCTAGATCTTCGGATGTGTAAGCGCTCATGGACCCTTTCAATTGAGAAGTATGGACGGTGGCTAGGAAATGAATCCGATGAGGGGTATAAATGTTTCGTTGCTTTCATTCATGAGACTGGTCTTGCTGTTGGTTCGACTTTACACATCCTTGCGTAGACAGGCCATGTATTTAGCCGGCTAGCCCAATGAAGTATCCTACTCGGTCCCTTTGCTTAATTATACACAGGGGGCATAATGCGGCTGTGCTGCGTTACGTACGTAATGTCCTGTTTTATCCATTTGTTTCAGAAGTGCTGGCCGAGACTTATCAAGCATTTGTGCTGGTTTCGATTTATAGTGGTCTTGGTAGAAGGGTGATGAGGCGATCCCTGTCGCGATTGAGATATGGTGGTGACCTTTTAGTGGGTGCTAGAGAAGAGACATCCGAATTTTAAGCTTAAAAGGTACGTGAATGGGGAGGTCTCTTGGCATAAAATGCGAGTATCAACACTTCAAAGTAGTGGAGGTAGATCGAAGGGCGTAGACAAATTGAGGGACCAGTAATAGAAAGCAAAGAGATGCAGTATCACTCATTGGTGATCAAATTGTTATGATGCCGTTGTTCTTTTGTCCTACATGGTACTTTAGCTGACCCACCGCTGGACACGGAGAAAGGGTTAGAGAATAGCTGGAGCACTGCCAGGTCCAATTCACTTAATTTATTTTTCCATATCAATATTATTCCATTTGTTAAAGTGATTGGCGAATGCATATATTCCCAGTTGACCTGACGAGGTGGAACATGAGCGGGATCTCCACTGTTGCCCGAAACTCTGGGCATTTTGATCCTTCCATCAACCAACTTCAATTATCGCTTACCAAGGCCAAGTCATGACACGAATATTCGCCAATCCATCACAGCCTCAGTCTCTCAAGAGCGAAACCTACCTGATCTCATGCACCGAGTCAGGCAATGCAATCGCTACGATGCCATGATCTACAGGGATCTCCCCCACCAGGCTAAGATCAATCGGGATTCCATATGCAAGTGACCCTTGCTTAATTTCCTGCGATGGCCACAAGGCTGAACTTTCCCCCTTCTCCATCACGATGCGCAATTGACAAAGGCCTGTCGCGCTGCCATGTTCAATCGAAAGCCTCACGGCGTCACCGATGAGGAGCGGCTCAGCAGTTATGAGCTAGACTGGCCAACCTCGCAGCGATGGAAGCCAAACTACTCTGTCCCGCGCAACTCGCTTGAGTATGATCTCATTGCATCACGCGACTCATCTGACCCAAGCAAAGACTCTGAGAAACGACCCAATGTGCCGCATCCACTGTCTTTTGGGAGTCGGCGCGACATGGATACCTCTGCAAAGGCCATTCGACAAGGAGTTCTGGAGCTGGGGGCAGACGAGGAGGAGTTCTCTAATTTGAAGCTTTGGATAGAGACAATGTCCGAGTTGTACATGAACGATCTCGATAATCGGGCTCGGTGGGATCCACGCTGGCTCAATGTCACTCGCAGAGAGCGCTTCGAAGGGCTAGACTCTGTCGCCATTTCAATTGTTGACTACTTCGCCAATGAGACCGTGGAGAAAAGCGACCTCATAACGACAAAGAAGGATCTCGCGGTGGCTCTCGACTCAAGACCGGAGAGCTCCCAGGTGCGAGTCATTATGGTCAGCGATTTGAGTCGCTTCGTCATGGGTGTGCTGGGTCAATTGTACTCAGTAGATCCCGAATTCTGGTACGAACATCTCATCGCCTCAGGGTACTGCGCAAGCGACAGTGGTCTCAAACTGAAGAATGCAACTTGGATGAACTGGGCCGAACAAGAAACGCGTTTTCGTCATCGTCCTATCCCGGGGATCGGTCAGCGAACGGAATGGAATCTGTCACGGAGAACCAAGGCTCGTAAATGGGCACATCTTCGTTGGGGCCGACTTGGTCTTCTTCATTACCTGGGGCGCAAGGGCTTTTACGAGGATGAGATTGCGAAGCGTATCTCTGATGGGCGTTGGACGATTGAACGAGATGTTGTTCTTGACAAGTATGGGCTACTTCTGACTGACAAGAGAAAGAAACGGGCAGAAAAGAAGATGAAGGAGAAGAAAGAGAAAGAGGAGAAGGCAAGGAAGAAAAGCTTGAATGCTCTTGATGTTCCGAAAACATCTAGTGGCCACGAGATTGAAGGTACATCGACAAGGGCCAAAACATCGAATGTGTACCGTCCTTACAGCACTTTCCATCCTGTGCTACCACAGAACCCAACTTACTGGAGCAATCGAGATCTTAGAGTCATGGCTCCAGAAGGCCTGGGCTATTGGTCGAGCGTTGATAAGGCGGGTCGAAAGACAAGTGAGTATGTTCCAGGCAGCCTGGCAACGTTGACTGACACGCGCAGTCATTCTGGTCTTTGACCCACTACGAACTATGCAGCACGACAAGACCAAGGAGACAACACCATCCCTAACATTTATGCCTCGAGCTATGGAGTTTGAGTCGTACACGGATGAGGAGCTCTGGCGTGTCGCTGACCCCGATGAGACATACCTGGATCCGCCTGCGCCGACCTTTACAAAGAAGCAATTGAAGAAGGACAAGAAGGAAGCCAGGAGAAGGCGAGCACAGGCTAGAAGGGATCCGTCAATTGCTGTTATTGAGAAAAGCAACGACACCGCTTCAGATTACTCCAGCGACTCTGAATTCGACGAAGACTATCGAGAGTCACTTCGAAAGGCCTATAAACATCGCCAACAGTTACTTCGCGATCGCGACTTTGCGCGCAAGTACTCGTTGCCCACTTTTGATCTTGTGTACCGATACATAAGCAAGATACCCACCAGCACGCTCAATCAGGACGATTCATTGATACCGTCTATCCTCACGCGACTCCCATTCGACGACATGTGGCAGCTCCTCGCCGAACTCCGTCTGATGCAGGATCATGTTGATGCTGATCTTGGCGCAGACCTGCATATTCATTTGCTCGAAGCTGCTGGTACAATGACAAGACAGAATGTAGCGTGGATAAGGTCGACTTTGCAGGAGCTGAGCGAGTGGATCGGCCATATCGAAAAGTCCAAGGGTATCCTCAATCTACCTGAAGAGCTGGAGGAGGAGATTGCCGAGCTCACAGCTGATCTCCAATCCCTGCAATTACGCTCAGAGCAAACGCTCAATCTCCTGGTCGCTTCAACAGGCATCGCCCAATCATCTCTCGTCATCGATCAAACGTCTGGCATCAACAAACTCACCGAACTCGCATTCTTCTTCATACCCCTCTCATTCATCACATCCATCTTCTCCATGCAGGTCGCAGAACTCACCGAATCACCGCCCAAGATGTGGACATGGGGTCTCTCTCTCGGGCTAGTCTTTCTCATAACCTACCTCATCCGCAGTTTTGTCCGCTCTCCGTCCGTCAGACTCTCCGCCATGCGCGTCCGTGTAACGATGCTAAACCGCTTCACGCCCAAGTCGCGGTCTGCATCGCACCGTCTCAATTCCGTCGGTAACCGTGCTATCGCGGGGTATATCTTCTTCTTCCTGATCCGGTGCTTCTTCGTCCTTGTGATTCTGACTGTTCTTTTACTTTTCATCTTCGTTGTACATTTTGGCATCTGGGCTGGCGCGATTGGTACGGCGATATACTTTATCGTCACGCGGTGGCCCGAGCCGGCAGTGCTGGCACCGTGCTTCGTTGCGATTGTCCTGGCGTGTGTTGGGTTTTACGTTACGTGCTGTTTGACTGAGGATATACAGGCGTTTTGGGAGAAGTGGAGCATTGAGGTGGCGGAGATGCTTATGAATATGTTGCCGGAGAAGTGGAGGTTTGATCGGGTTGATGATGAGGATTTGGCGGATGAGGGGGTGAATACTTATGCACGGCAGGCAATCTTTTTTGCGTCGACGTGAGATGTTGGACTTGTATGGGTGCTTGTGTTACCTGAGGTGCAACTAGCTTTCAGTGATGCTGGTTAATTCTCTGCGTTAGCTGCTTGTGCCTGTACTTTAACCTGAGTGGCTGCCAGCACCAAGCTACAAACAACCTCATGTGCCGTTTGGCATAGTCTTACGCAACGCACAATTTATATGGCGCATAATGAGATTCATAACGACCCTGGACATGTCAACGACTCATTATCTTGAATGCTTTTTGGGTAGAAGCTTATATTGCCAAAAAGAATATTGTGTCATCGTTATGTGTTCAAAGTTTAACCTTATGGCTAGCAAACAGCTCCAAAGTCAATAAGTCAGTGAGACTTGCGAAGGAAACCACAAGGTTTTGTGAATATTTACGGCATTAGTCGCAGTGACGGGCAGTGGCATCCTTCCTATCGTTTGGCTGCATCTACTTTCCGTGATTTGGTGCGGGTAGTCGCCCCTCTGAATAATCATTCTTCTCACATCCGTCACTTAACTTTGTTGTTTCCTGCAAACCTCTTTCTCCTCCTCATCTCACAACAAACAAGCATCTCATCACTGAAACTCATTCATCTTCTCAACATGGCTCAGAACGATATCCCTACGTCCAACATTGATCCCGAGGTGTACTTCACGCCTCAGACTCATATCAGCGATAATTTTAAAGAAATGGATACTGAAGAGCCATACGCCGTGGATGATCTCTGCGCTTCCTCGATACGCGCTTCTCATTACAAGCTTCTCTTTGATGGCGCCTACTCCGATATATCGATCGTCTGCCGTGGCCGGGAGTTCAAGGTTCATCGTGCTATTGTGTGTACGCAGTGCGAATGGTTTGGGGAGGCGTTCACAACACCGCCTAAGGTATGCCGTCTTCTCTTTATCACAATTCTCACTGACCCTTTGCAGAAGCGCACCATTAGGAGTGTGACTCTAGATGAAGACCCCGAAGTCTTTCAGCATTTACTCGAGTTTCTCTACACTGGAACGTACACTGCTCAAATGCCTACAGCATCGCATGAGGCTGAGAGAGCGAAGGAGATTCAAGACAGACTTGCCGCCTATCCACGTTGCCCTATCAAAAAAGACACTGTAAAGGACAGTGTGCCAGAGCGCCCTGTAAGACGATCAAATAGGTTATTGTCAACTACACCCGCCACGGCACCCACAGCCAACTCACCCTCAAGCACACCGCACAAGATAATCCTCGCCATGCATCTCTTCATCATGGCTCAGACATACAACATCCCCGCTCTCCAGCTCCTCTGCCAGGACCGCTTCTACACGGCTGCCAAGAACCGGTGGGTCAACAGGACATGGACCGACTGGGAGGCTACCAAGGAGTTCGAGGACGTAGTGCTGGATGTGTATGGGTCTACGCAAGAGGTTAATACTCCGTTGTGGAGGGCGCTGTGCAAGTTAATTTGGTTGAAGAAGGATGAGGATCGGATGAAGGAGAGGATGATGGTTGTTAAGGAGGAGCAGGTGTTTCTTGCTGAGGGTGTTGTGAAGTACATGCTTGAGCCTAGGCCCTAGAGGCAGTTCTAGGCAGGAGCTGCCCTTGGCTGAAGTGAGAGGCAGGATACGGGAGCTCAGTCTTGAAAAGGTAGTTAATAAAGCTCACTCGTCTTGAACTAAAACTTTTTATGGACTTCTGCTGCTCGAATCAGTAGCTCACCTGCATACTTCAGCCTTGAAAGCGAAACCATCAGTGTAACTCATCGCTACGGGATTTTCTCTATATCTAGAAAGCTACTAAGTTCACTGACAGGTATGAGACTCGTTCCTCTATACGAATGGCTTTCTGAATATCAAGCATGTAGAACTCCCCATTCTGGCTACCTAATAGCCCTGAATGATCGATAGGTCTAAAGAGGACTGTGTAAGGAGTTACAGGAAGATCAAAATGAACTTGCCTTCAAAGAAGTTCATTGCCCTAGGCAGTCGCTGGGCATCGAACGGGGAAGCTTCTCAAAGTTGGACGATTCATGGAGAGGTCTTGTCGCGTGTACTAGGCCAGACTTCGCAGCACGAAAGGTTAACTAGTGAGATTGGGGGAACAGTTATGGAGCCTAAACACCGATCGTTTGTGCTCAGCCTTAACGGTATGACAAACCCCGCTTCCCTGCATTCGCCTCCCCAAAGCAGAAACTCAGTGCACAGAGCAAGCCTTGAAAAAGCAACAAAGTCCACTTCCCAAGAACCTGTTCTCTTATCCATCTTCCCATCTCTCTCGTCCCCGATCTTGAACCTGATGCTTTTGTTCACACAAAACTTCGGCTTTACATTCATCCGTGCCTCTTGAGAACAAGGAGAAACATGGCCACCTCACGATTCGAGACAGAGAGTTTTGCTGCAGATCACCTCGTGGAGAGTGCAGGAACTGTATTATTCCGCCTCTCGACGCGTGAGATCTGCATTATACGCCATTTGCAGCGTAATGAGTATCTTCTACCCAAGGGCCGCCGCAACCTACACGAGTCGAGGCAAGCCACAGCGATCCGCGAGACCACGGAAGAAACTGGTATTCCGTGTCGCTTGATGCCCCTCAATATGCTCTCACGGGTGTGTCCCCCTGATGCAGGAAGCGAGGATGTGCCCGATGAGGCACGCTTCTTCAAGGGCGCGTGTGAGCCCATTCTCGTACAAACCCGACGACGGGTTGGGCAGGGGGGGATGAAGCTTATTTGGTGGTTTGTGGCTGCTGTTGATGAAGAGAGACCCGCTGGACCGCATGAGGACAAGTTTGGCGTGGAGTTTCTTGGTTATGATGTAGCGTTGGAGAGGCTGACGTTTAAGGATGACCGTGACCTGGTCGGGAGGGCGATTGACCTGGTGGAGTCGACTTTGGCTTCTTGAACCAGTCTTTGAGGGACATTCTATCTTTTGCCAAGTCCGATCGTTTTTCTTGAGGATATATCCAGTGGCTCCATCATGAGCTCGGCAGATTTCAGAGTCAGCAACAACCCGTGGCTGGAGAGCCAATGGCGCAAATACATGGAAAAATAGAAAAGTCATTCTTACTCTTTGGAGGAACTACTAGTACTAGCAGTCTTTGCGGTGACTTGTGCACGGATTTGGAAAACCCATAATCCCTCACACCTGAGGCTTGTTAACAGTTTGAGCGTATGAGTACTATTTACTCCGTCCAGGAAAGATCTTCTCCATTCACATCCAACTCAACGAATTCCAAAGTTTCAATCAACCTGCACGACTTGACAACTCTCGAGGCTTTTTGCAAACATTCCCCTCTTGCACAGGACGAGATGCTAGGAGCAAAGCTAGCTTCTGCTTATTACCCCCGAACCGCAAGGCCACACATGTCTGTTCCGGGTATCTTGATATATCCTTTCTTCTCAGGCAAGACGGAACCCGAGATAGGTTTGTTTTGTATACTTGGAGGGCACCAGAGCTAAGATGCGTACGAAACATTGTTACACGCTGAGACATGCTACGAGCCTACCGCAGGTCTATCCAACAAAGGCTTATCATGGCGGAGGAAATATCATCCCCGAACATTCACCGCTTATTTCACACCAGCCTGTCGAACGACTCAAGATTTCGAGAGTTTTACAGAAATGAAATTCAACTTGGAGGTAAACTGATCTCTGCTGAGGGCTTTCTAGCTATGCCGTGGATCATAAATGGAAACCGACAGCCTCCATTGCGCAAACTATTCGATTTGGCTCTGTATACTCTTTCACCGACCAACCTCCGGTGGTCATCTTGTCCTTTAGCCTTTGGGTTAGGTGATCTTCATGGCGGCAATGTCATGGTATCACCTGCAGCTCAACACCGTCATGGATGCACTCTCCTTTATGTTGATTATGAGGTTTCAGGATTCCATTTACTCATGCTAGACCTTGCCAAACCATTCTTCAACGACGTCTTTTTCGAAATATTTTACTGCGATCTATTTCCAGCGCTAGTTTCCAGGGCCTTGAAGTTTAGGATTTTTGATAGTTGACTTATGCTCAGCAGGTCGACATGGCGTCACAGGGCATTCTCGACATCAAGATGCGATATTTGCTAAAGCCTCTTTGCGAGGAATTACAGAAATTGGGTAGTAGCTTGGGAGTATATGTCCACATCCTAGCCAACACGGTGCTCCTCTGTGCGACCTTGACAAGAGACTTGAGCAAAGACGAAGACGCTCTTCTGCGTAATTTTTTAATAGGTATTGTCTTATTTGGGAGTAGGAACTGGGACGAGTTTGCTAAATTGCTTCAATCTTTGGGCTTTTCAGTTGTGAGCTTGACCTGAGCTTGAAGGTGATTTGAAGGTGATGACCAAATGTCGAAAGTCAACCCAGCTTGATGAGTTGGCAAAGAGGCATTACAGCTAAGATTTCGAGCGAAATAAGGTTGAGAGGCAATATGATAATAAGTCGAAAAGTTTAATTCACAGCTAATTCCATCTTCAAGCCACAGCATCTCATGTAAACCCTATCACACCTCGCCCACCCTACACCAACCCAAATGCCTCACTCACTCAATCCCTCCCGCCAGACAAACAATCCAGACCCTCACCACATTCGCTCCCACTCCGTGGCGAAAAACTCCAGTTCATCATTCTCATATCTACCGCTACCAAACTCTCTTATCCATACCAACCACTGCCGATGGCGCCGCGTAGATCCCGACGGCGTAGCCCATCGCCAAGACCGGCAGCCAGAAAAAAACTCTCCGGGTCTGAACTGGGTCTAGAAGCATCCAATGCAGGTACAGCCGATCCCTGCCTAGTGCGGACCTAGCCTCCCCGACGTCAGCCAAGAAAGGAATCTTGGCAGACGTTGGGGTTCGTAACGCAGATTTCTTGGCCAATGTGTCACAAATCTCGATTGTCAAAAGCCTCAAAGTCGCACAAGGCATGCAAACACGATTGACGACAAACAATGGTCTAATGAATTTTGGTATCTGTCATGAATGGTTCCAAAAACACACGCTATGAATGAACTCCTTAACCAAATGATCATGAGCGACCTCTATAGTAATCCCTTTCCATCCCTGAATACCTCATCATACCAGCGCGACTCTGTCTCCGCTTCATTACTGGCTTTACAGATCGTATCCCAATCTGTCGACCTCAGTTCCCATGCCTTTGTGTCCTTGTTTTTACCAAACAGTAGCGACGCGCTACCTTTGGTCTTTGCGCCGTATGACCATACCTCCAGATTGCCATCGTCGGCGGTAATGCTCGCTAATGGCGTTGTGGTGTTTGCTGTCATGTGCGCCTCGACTAGGTTGCGCAGTTGGGGAAAGTACCACGTCTTATCCCACCATGTCGATCGACGGGCCTTTAATCCATCTCTCCAGGCGTTGTGGTGTATCGCGACGGGAACAGACGTCGTCCAAAAGTCCACATACAGCGAAACGTCACCCCAGCTACCATCATGATCATCCAATTGAGAAAATGGAGCTTCGGCCTTGGAAATGTCGCTTGGCACACCACCTACGCGAGGAGGCGAAACGCCAGCTTGGCTCGACTCCTTGGCAATCGTAGAGGGGTCGTCAAGTGACACGAAAGCACCGCCATAGTCAGAGTAGCAAGTCGGGTAGAACAGTTCTTGTGTGTAATCCAAGCCGACGTGATACTCAAACTCGGTTCGAGCAGAAAGCGCAGCCTCTTTCCCGGGGTTGTCGCCAGCAAAGTCGTCCTGCTTGATCTGTCGGCGCCAAAGTTCCTGCTCGCCAAAAATCTCGGCAAAAATACCCTGGTCGCCAGCGAGGTCCTCGGCAGACCTGACCTCAAGGAGATCTTGGTCCATGCGATCTTTGACACGTTGGAAGTATCGTCGCATGTCGCCTGCGGGACCCATGAAACTGCCGCTGTTGACATATTTCGGGCGCATGTATTTGTATCGCGATACGGTATAGTCGGTGAAGAAGCCGAACACGTTCTCGGGGAGGGTGCTGTCGGGGACGTCGCTGCAGTAGAGGTTCGAAATCTTGTCGCGTGGGGCGATGCAGCCTTTTTGCGCGGCGGCAATGATGGTCTGCTGCATCAATTCCTTGTCAAAGAAGCCATATTCCTCCGCAATTCGTCGGTTCGCTCGCTCGTTGCTGCTGTAGTATCGGTGCATCATGACGCTCGGAGGTAGTTGTAGCCAAATGTCGTGTGCGTCCAGCATGAGCACGAGATCATCCTCTCCCAGCTTCTCCTCCTCCGAAACTTCGTCGCCTGTAGCCCATTGCAGGTAGTTCAATGTACCAGTGATTTTTCCCAGCTGCGAAGGTCCAATACCGTCGGCCTCGGTGTGGAAGTCCTTCTTCCAATTGACGATTACAGGCGCGGGATACCCCAACGCTACGGCGCTGCTGACAACCTTGCAGAGATCGGGACTCGAATCGTCGACAGGTAAAACGATGACGAACTTTCTTTCCCCGGAGGAGATGTTGGCTGGTGTGACTGAAGTTTCTTGTAATATGGGACCCGTTGGTCTCCAGATACTATCATTATGGATCTGATGGTCAGTACGAGCTTGGATTGAGGAGAAAGGACATACTAAGTAGTAGATTGTAAATGTGAAAGCAAACAAGGCGAATAGTAAAGTCGAACCCTTCTTGACCCATCTCCAATTAGAGCCGTTGACACGAAATCTAGGGCGAGGACGCGCAGCGCCAGGGAGAGCAATGTGAGAAGGCATATGTCATGAGCAGGAAGGAAATGTATGTATAATGAAGAAAGAGAGAGGAATGTAATATCAGGGGACAAGAAGAAACGAGGTTTTCGGATAGAATGTCAAGCCAGGGTTAAGGGAGAGACAGAAGTGGGCCGTGGTGGAACAATATACAAAAAGAGAACTGACGAAGGAAGGATGGACAGACGATCAAGAAGGATGCCAAGCACAAAAGGAACAGACAGAAAAGCAGGATGTTGAAGGAAGGGTTGAAAGTGGACAAGCGACAAGGCAGACAGCCAAAGCGAGCGAGCCAAGGAGGGAAGACGAGCACAAGACACTCTGGTCCACGGCAGTCATGACAAGGTAGCTGCAGCTCTCTGCCCACTATAAACCTGGGCAGTGGAGCACCTAATCTTATCGAGTCGCTCGAGTATCTTGTCGGTGAGAGGCTCATATTAAAGGTACATTGCGCCCTGCCGGCCCCCAGGCACTGTGAACACGGCATGCTCGACGCTAGCACGCTAATTCGAGACAGATCATCTGAGTGGGAGGCGCTGTGATTCGCCAGAGCCAGCTGCTAGGGCTGGTGCTGTAGCCGAAGTTAGCACAGCTCGAATCCTCCAAGGCATTTCCCGCTTCGATGATCTCCGTCAGACAATGGCAGCGCCAAAAACAATGAGACTCGGTACTCTGTAGAATTCCTGACATCTTAAGTGACAAGTTCATTGTAAATGTCTGCCAAGATTGTCGTTCCAAGGCCATAACCTTGTTTAATTTGCAATACCAAGCATTGGCATCGAGATTGCACCAAAACGCAAATCCCCGAGTTAAAAGTACTAGAGAGACTCCACCCGCTAAACCGCGGCCCCCCAAGTCGACGTACCACGATGAAACATTCCTCCTCAGCACGGCCGCAAAAACTTGTTTAGGAGATATTATGTATTATCAGGGGAACATTACATTGGTGCTGACGGCGCGCAGACTTTTTTCTTACTCATGTAATTTATTAGGTACAAAATAATTTAAGACAAAGTAAGCAGCCCCCCCTGAGTCTGGAAGCAAGCCACGTTGAAGAGACCAAAACGCAAAACACTTGACTGGTCAGAAATGAAACAAATCTGAGCCACCACCAGCGCCATCTCACAAGGTCAATCGCCCTATTGAGCCCTGTACATATTCAACATGAGATGCTTTCCGGTCGCCGACGGACCCTTTGAGGCGCAGTAATTAATTAATGCTTGTTTTATTCCTTATTTTTCACCGAATGAATGAGAGAGTATCAAAGTCTGTCGCAGCCCGCGGCGATGCGAGAACCGGTTCCAGAACTGTTTTGGAACTGTGTCTGCTACAAGGCGCAGAGTGTCGATCAACTAACAATGACGACAGATCTTCAACGCCAGTGGAGAAAATTAAAAGACCACCGCGTAATCACATACACGCGACCACTAAAACCGGGCACTTCCTCTTTGGGCGTGCCTCGCTGTTCTGACCGTTGTGTGTTTGGCTGCCGTGTTTGCCGCCCGTGGTTGGTGGGGCTGACTCTGGGCCTCTGGGGCTTAGCTGGACCGGAGTCGGGCGAAAGTGTCATCACAAGCCTCCTGTTCTGACACGAAAGGGTTCATAATCCTGCTATTCTTGGCATCTTTCTTCATGTATGCTTATTATTGAGGACATGGATCGTCATCCTTAAAAGCTTCGCTCGCAGCCGAGCTGGAGACAAGCCTGGTTAGGTGCTTGTTAGTACACGCTATACGTAAATCCCCAATAAATACGCAAATCCTGGTATTGTGATTTGTCCAAAATGGATGTCTACTTGAAGGATTCACATGCATAGCCTCGCCCGGTAACGGCTGTCATAGCGAGATGGTGGCCTTGCCACGTATATTTGTCAATTTTGGGTAATAGCCGAGCTTTCAGCTTTGCAACCGGGCAACAAGCAAGATTAGCCGGTGCCCAGCTCACGATATCAGGTATTTCAAGTCTCAACTTCAAGATAAAAGTACTCTAAAAAGATGAGGATAATGACTTACCATAACCGCATTAGGTTGTTCGGCCGCCTGGAGTAATTGTTTTCAATATCCTTGTTAGTGTCCAAGTCCTCATGCACTGAATTCCAAAGTTGCGCGGATTACCCATCCTGCCATCCGCACAGGGAGCAAGAAGACTTCTGTTGTAAATCAAGATGCCAAAATAAAATAAACTGGTCTAAGGACTTCTAACAGGTAGTCTAAAGGCTTGCAGAGATGTACTAAACTTTCCTAAGTTTCTTCATCGCTTAGAAAAGAGGTTCCAAGTTTTCATCCCCCCTATCTCAGACAAAAAGCGTGTGCAGATGAATAGAATACTCCATGACCCCAACAGCGAAATCCCCATGCTTCATCATAACACTCCTCATCTTCTCCCTGACCCTAGGCACATGGATCACAGCCGCCACGAGCCTGCATACAATCTCCCTCATCGCAGTGTCTGTTGGCGGCGTGGTCTGATACAGCTCATCGACCACGTCAGGAAAACACTCGGCCTCTTCCCAAACGAGCTCCACGGCGCGGTAAAACCGATCACGCGCTAGGAGTCGAAGGGCGGGCACGTCGTA
The DNA here is from genome assembly GCA_021223625.1 of Fusarium sp. HKF-74. Classification (NCBI taxonomy): domain Eukaryota; kingdom Fungi; phylum Ascomycota; class Sordariomycetes; order Hypocreales; family Nectriaceae; genus Fusarium; species Fusarium sp. HKF-74. The sequence goes on from JAJFAS010000059.1 coordinate 23,655, forward strand.
CTTGTCTGCCAAAACGTAAAGCCGGAGAGGTAGTGTCATGTCGTTGCGTAGTTCGGCGAGCTGATTTAGTCCTTCTTGCCGACGACCTTCTGCAACCGCTTCTGCCGCCTTTGTGAGCTCAGACTTTTCATCTCCCGCTGCGTCGCCGTTCTCTGAAGGACTACCCGCTTGCTCGTCGTACTCATTGTATTCTTCATCTGGCTCGTCGTCGGTGATCCAATCTTGACTTCCCTCTTGATCTCCCTCTTGACTTCCCTCATCCTCGGTCGACGACATATCCTCTTCTTGGGATCCGCACGCCGGCTGCTGCAAGTTCTGAATAACAGTCTCGGGATCAAGCAACGCCGCTTTAGATGGCTTTCCCCAGGTAAAGTTCACCCCGTCGGTGTAGGTTCCGGTGTATAAGAACTCGAGAAACCGCTCCACGACATCAGGATCATCCTCTGGTAACTCAATAGACCGTGATGCAGATTCCTAAACATCATGATATGTTAGCCTAAGACCGAAGTCTGTTACTGAAAGGTTATATAACTTCACAGAACCGAGTGTATTACACGCACCATATAGTCGCCGCTCAGTGCTTTATCAAAGAAAGGAGACTGCGTGCATACAACAGCGCGGTGGGTTTTGAATTGACGCTCTCCACAGATGATGGTCATGTCTGAGAACTTCTCACTGTGAATAAGAGTCGCTAGCGCGGCATGAATAGAAACTCCTATAGATTCCTCGATGTAGTCGTGATTGTCGTTTCTGTATTCACATCCTGCAGAAGAGTAGGATGTTGCACGGCTGCGTTCTCGCGGAGCTGGTGTGGGTGATACAGCTCGCGCTGCTGCATCCTGGGCAGCCCGAGTTCGGGTGTCTCTAGGAGGAGAAAGAATAGAAATAATTGTTGACATGATCTTGTATTCTTGTGACCGCAAGGCCCTTGGAAAAGGAAGCCCAGCCTACCAGGCAGTAAACATGTTGTTGCAGCTAAGTTCCGTTCTGAAATGTGGGGCATTGCTTGATTGGCGCCTCGTTTATGCATGGCCTGTATTGAGTTATGAATGCAGCATCAAACCATTGGCCTCCAATATTCGATAGTTACTGCGATAATACAGAGCATTTTCCTTTTTACTGACACCATACGAAATAAGATGCACGATGCAAGCATCAACCATAAGATCCATCAACCCAACACAACACTCTCCCAAACACACTTCAGGAAGTACACCAACTGTCCACACAATAGCCCGAGCTGCTACCTTATTCTGCCATATTACTCCATAAAAGATTCCTTGTTTCCACTGTCTCCTCTTTCAAGTGCTATCCAGTTTCCCACTTATGAATCGTGAGAATAGCATCTGCGAACTCATCTGGAGCTTCCATGGGAAACGCATGCCCAACATCAACTTCTCTTCTCTCATACCGACCAGAAAAATGTTCAGCATGTGCAGCAGTACCACCTGGCTTCAAAGGATCCTGCCATCCATCCAGTGTGATGGTCGGAACACTTATCTTTGGTTGAGCAGCTAGAGTATCCTCCAACTTCTGCAAAGCTGGATCACCTCTTGCATTGCCGAAACAGAATCTGTAAGCGTGAATAACAACATTGACAAAATCAGGATTATCAAAAGACTCTGCAGTTCGGTTGTAAAAGTCTTCTGAGAATTTGAAAGAAGGGGACCATTGCTTCCACAGAATTCGGCAGAGATCTCGTCGACTCTCTGTAAGACATGCTATCCCACGCTCTTGCTGGAATAAATGCTGATACCAACAAACACATTCCAAGCTCGGTGCAAATGGTTTCTGATAACTTGAGAGATCGGCAATGTCGTAGCCCGCATATGAAACGAGTCCAACGACACGCTCGGGCCAGAGTGCAGCTGCAACGCATACAGACATCCCGCCCCAGTCAAAACCACCCAGAATGGCTTTGTCGATGTTCAAAGCGTCCATTAGTTCGATGACATCTGATCCAAGTGCTGCTTGCTGGCCACTCCTCATGGTTGATTCTGAGAGGAAGCGAGTTGGGCCGTAGCCGCGGACGTAGGGAACGATGACTCTTGCATCGTGGGAGACGAGTTTTGGAACAACTTCATCGTATGCGTGGATGTCGTATGGGAAGCCGTGATATAGAAGGACAGGCCAGCCTGATGAGGGGCCGTGGTCGTAGTATCCGACTTCAAGAGTTCGTGTCGTGATTGTTTTGAGTGACATAATTGCCTCGGAGTGAGGAATTGCTCGAATTGATGGGTAGTATTCAATCCAAGATACCTAGTGTTGGATGTCTAGGGGAGGAAAGAAGACACAGAACCTCGATCCTAAATGACAAAAAGACTTAGGTAATGTAATCTAAGCTTAGGATAGCTTTTAATGAGTTTATTTTGGCACCTTACATTAAGATTCGCTGTTTTCTTGCCCCCCGAGGAATGTTTTATTGTCGCTGCACGCCTTCTGGTTGACATGTGTGTCATTCCTGATACAACAATGTGACGTCAGATCTAGGAATAGTATTATTAATAACATGAATGGTAAGCATAGTCTACTTCGACTAATCCCCCAAGTCTAACGTTATCTAAAATTCTTGCCGATATATGCAAAGAATCAATTTTTACGAATTTTACTTGAAAGCAACATGCTCTAAAGTATTTATCATATATTCACGGGATGTCGACGCTGGAGTTGTGAAACTTGATTATTTCACTTAAAGCTCCCGAAATCCTCCGATGTTTAACAAGAGAGTTGGAGGGCGATGCAATCATCAGAAAGTGAACTAAACGCCGACATAGTTTCTCAGGGAGATTTAGCAAATACACGAAAATAAAGTGTTCTTAAAATTCAGGATAAATCTTGTCATTGAGGAAATTCAAACGTAGTATCGTAAGTATGCCGCATGCAGCTGAGAGAAGTCTTTATAAAATGAGATCAACCTGCATATATGTCGTGACATACTCTTCTTCGATAAGATCTCTCTCCGATGCAAGAAATGCCCAAACATCTTGATAGACAAGCATGTATGACATTCAGTCTCCTCCCGTCGTCGATACTGCCCCTGGGTGTTGGAATGCCCATTATGCAGCAATATGGTCTTGATGTCCTTTTCTCCTCAGCAACGACGTCTTCAACAATAGGTAGGCTGAGGGCCAATGAACCGTATGCTTCTCGCTGTCTTGCGGAGCAAGGTTTGTTTGTATGCCTCCAAGTCTCACTCCTGTAGTCTATCAAAGCTGAAAATTGTGGCCTCGATCTCTTTGAAAATCAGCTTCTTCCGTTTCTCAAATCGTATTTTTGACCTACGCCTTAGACGGCTTGCAGCTAGGCAGCTGCAATTCTGATTTTGTGAAAACTGATTGAAAATTCTTGATGATGTATGGTCTCAGAGTTCCGGAGTGTATAGCAACAAGAGCATCAGCTCGATGCAACCCTTTGATATGTCTCACTTGGTCCTCGGCCAAGTGTGAAGATGAAGCAATTCATATATAAAGATTGCTCGAGGTAGCTTCCCTAGTTCTTCTTTGTGGCCAGATTGGAGCACACAAAAGTTGAACACGCCTCGACCACTTGAGGACTAGGTTCTCTCTGCCAGAATAATCTCACAGGTGGTGTATGATATCGAGATGATGCGTGAGAGAGAAAAAGGGCTAAAGTAAAAGATTGCAAGTGCTCACCCCATCAGAATCTGCGTTTCTCAAACTCCCAACTCCATTTCGGATCCCGATACGATGCTTTCTTGAACTTCTCCGATGGGCAAGTCGGACAAAATAGGTGAGAAACGGATTTGTTCGCACCTGACATCCTTCCGCAGGAGCCAAAAGTATCTTTGGCACGGTGACATATGATCTGTTCCATGCGTGAGTCATAGAGCTGTTTGCACCATGTACAGGTGAAATGTGTCATTGTATTTACACACATGGTTGCTGGAAGAAGTTGAGAGGGTGAGAAGTTGGTGTAATGAGATTGGTAAATACTTGAAAGGCAAGTTTGAGCCGCCGTGAATATTGGGAGTGCAGTTATATTTATAGAGTGTCTTTTGAGAGGTAATTGTTAGACTCCCTTGTGATTCATATGTGAATTTATCTGAAAGTTAATATCATTATTTCCAGTCATGGGCCCCCGTTGGTGAAGTTTGTATGCTGTTGGAACTCAAATCGTCGTTCACAGACCATTTGGCTTTATATCTGTCTTATTGAGCTTACCACCAAGTACTAGTAGATTCAAGCACTGAAGAATCATATGAAAATAATTGATTGCCATCTTTTGAACAGTACTTTCCGTCAAGTAAAAGAATTCGCCAAAGAAAAGGAGTAGTGTTTATCGAGTAAAAGTTAAGCTTGCCAATAGGAAGTCAAATTTCACAATAAATTCTCTCAGCCACTTATTGCAATTAAGTTTAATAGCCTCACCAGTGATCCATTCATAAGCCTTTTCCCTCACCAGACAACCACTTACAATATGTATGTATGTGAAGATTCATAGAGGCATAGTGGAAGCAAGAGGTTGCTCTTGATCCTGGGTCCAAGAGAGCAAGCAAATAGGATGCAGAAAGTTTGAAATTCAGTTGCCTGTCTTGGGTTGCTAACAGGTTTTTAGACTTTTGTCCATTTAAGATTTTTGTGATACACTGATGTTTAATCTTACACCCTTGGGTATATGTTAAGCCCGTTATTATAGCAGATATGGTCATTAGTAGATCATCGCCCGTATCGGCCTTTGTATGTTGAGCAATTTAATTTCTATGGCTGCAAAATTCGACTGCTGTCATAAAGCCTCCTCAGGGAGCAAGTGTCCCAATGCCAAAGTCTCTGAATCTTATGATGATGGTTCGAGGAATTTAGATCAATTTTTGTGAGTTTAGACCAGCTTATATGAGTTGAGATTAATTTATATGAATTTAGGCCAACTCATCTCATCTCAAATAGAACACATCAGGATCAGGCTTCGCTGCGAAGAACGCCGAGTAATTGATCTTTCCAACACCGACCCTCTCCGATATCCCATCCCTCGTTTCTCTAAGCAACAGCACATTACAAACATCCAACACACTAGTAGTTCCAAATCGACCCAAATCCCATCGCGGATCACCAGTCTCATTGACCTTCTCGGTACTTGGCTCCACGCTCTCATCAGGTGTATCAGGCAAGCGCCTTCTTTGCAGCCACTCTTCTTGGAGAATTTCATACTGCATTCTCATCGGATCACCATCCCAGTACATCTCCCATCCAATGGGTGGAGGTGCAACGTATGAGAGACTGTCGCGAGATATGGCCACGAGGATGTACTTCACTGGCGAGCTCTGGACCTCTTCGGTTGTCGAGGGAATGTTGAGCTGTTCAAGCGAGACGTTGAGACTCAGACTTCCAGCGCGGTAGCCTTGATGGTAGAGGATACGCTGCCACGGTCGACGGTTATTAGCTGACCTATCTTCATCGTTGACTCCTATCTGGATGAATTTGTCCTCTATAGGCGATGCCAAATACGACTCAGATGGCTTCTCACATAGTTGAACCGACACCGCTTTTGCACGAAAGTACAGAGTATCTTCAAAAGGTAACTCCACGATAGGCTCGTTAGGAAGATTAATCGGAAACTCAAATTTCATGCCCGGATACGCCTCATGAACAAATATATGCTCATTTCGGTCCTCGTTGTGCTCGACCATCCATCCATGCTCGTAGCAGTCAATATGTAAAAGCGACCAAAGATCAGTCTTGTGCAACAAAAGGCGTGAACTCTCAGCTTGGCGTCTCCTCTCGTCGATTTCCTCCTGCGTTCTCCCCACCTGTACAAACGTCTCCATGAATTCGTCAACTGTAGCTGACTTTAGCCACATTATCATACTAACTGGGGCATAGCACACCGCGTTGTGGAAGCCTCTGCCTCGATATGAGACATGCCCTTGCCAAGCAGCCCAGGACCAACTCGGAAATGAAATCTTTCCGTCTGATGATCGTCTTCGAGACAGGGGTTCTTTGGGATACCATAAGAGAGAGCGTGTGAGAGCAAATTCCGTATGGCATGCCAGAACTTGGTATTTGTGCCACGGCGGATAAGGTCCGCAATACCAATAAAAGCATTCACGGCGTCGGACTGCCACGTCATGTTTCTCTTTGTATAAGCGTCAACAGCGTGAGCGTACGCTTCCCAGAGTGTATGCCCCTTGATGAGGGGTGCATCGATTGTATCTGAGCTCGGAATAGCTTTGCATTTGTATAATGGAGCACCATCCTGTGAAGCTTCACCGGTAGCTGGGTCTTCGCCGATAAAGATCGTCATGTCGTCTTCTGTCGCGAAGGCTTTGTTGATATACGCAGCCTGAGTTGGGTCTGACCATATACGCATCCATAAGTTGTGGACTCGAGATGTTAATTGGAGATGGTCATTGAATGGCGTGATCGTGTATGAAATGGGATCAGGGACAGGAACGGTATCTTCGAAGCAGGCTCCATGGGGACAAACAAAGCACATTTGCGAGTCGGTGAATTAGACTGATCGTCGTGAAAGGACTCGTTCTTGGAACGTCCATGCTCTTGTGTTCCATAGTTTATCTTCGATATCGACATACCTCTGTCTAGCATCTTGAAATGCGACGGCAAGAGTGAGACCCTGGAGCTTATCGATGCTTTGCTCTTTTGATCGAAGAACTCCAACGCCTGGTAGTCCATCGGTGGGGTTGACGTTGGAAGAAGCCATGATAGATAGCGTAGCATTGGCGTAGATAGTCCCCATGTTTGTAATAATCCTAGCCTTGTCATCCTTGTCATCTTGCGTGATGCATAAAGCATCGATCCAAATATAGCGGATACCGAGCTCTCTCGTGACCTTGATAGCATCAAAAATCGTTTGAGGAAGTTCACCCCCCAGTCCTCCAGGCTTACTGAGGTGGTCTTTTGTCTTGGTAGTGTACTGTGTCTGACTTCCAGTTCCCCAGACATAAGAAAGGCAGATGTAGTCACATGGTGTATCGACCTCCTTGACACAATTGTCGACGGTGTCGATTACTCGCAGTATGCTCATGAGAGGATCGAGGTCTCCATTAGAGCCGGTTTCTGCTGATTTATGATCCTTGTTGCATGCCTGAAGCCACTGTCGAAGGCGTGGTATATCAGCAGAGTCCTTTTGAACCACAAGGCCCTGAAGAGGCTTTGATTTATTCCTCTCCTTCTGCACTGAATGTATCACAAATCTTGAAAACTTTGAACGGTCAATATCTGAGAATTCAACTTCCAGCCTTGGAGGAAACTCCGGCCCATCATCCAAAGTGCTGATACTCAACTGCATCCCCGGCCAATCATCAGGATGAACATCCGCGAGTATCCTATCTTGAATAGCCCTCCTTCGAATGAGTCTGCAGAAGGAACAATGGCTATCCTCCTCCATGACCTTGGGGACGCCGTAAACTGAGATGCGGGACTGTCCTGGTAGTTGATTTCCCGGTAAGCTTCTTTGGGACAGAAGTACCCTGAAATCAATGTGTCGACACATATGGCATAGATACTCAGGATCAGTCTCCTCAAGAATAGGCGGATCGGCGATGAACCACTCCTCATCACGCCCATCCGAGTCTTGAAACAACCCCCATCTTTGTATGAACTGATGATGCTTATACTCATCAAACTTTGCCGTCTCCTCGTCCTTCATCTTCTCATCTGACTGGTCTCCAGATTCTTCCTCGACGGAAGAAATATGAATGCTGATTCGACTCAACTCTTCATCCGTCATACCATCAACGTCTGGCTTCTTTTCCTGTACAGCCTTATCAACAGTCTCTTGACTTTGTCTTCCCCTTTTCTCGCCGAGACCCTCCCTGTCCCGGATCATAGCCGCGGTCTCTGGTGATTGGTTCAAGTTCTTTCCATCTTTTTCTTCTAGGGCTTTCCTGAGGACTGTTCGTGTGGTATGGTCGCGAATGTTTTTAGGGACGACTGATTTTAGATTCGGCGCCATTATGAGTGATACCGTAGCGTTTCAAAGTTTGATACTGGAGTGAGATAGAAAATGAGATTCCAGAGAATAAGAACTTTAGCTCGTCTTATATCTGCCGAGTTCCGTAGGATTTCTAGCTGCGGAGTGTGATCCTTGCATTTCGGGCCTCTTATCTTACTACGCCACGGACACAGACACGGACTTCAAATACACTAAGGGTCAAGGGGAGGAAAGAAAACTCAGGACCTTGATCCTAAATGACAAAAAGACTTAGGTAAATTTGCATAAACTTAGGCCAACTTTACTAAGTTTAGGATATCTTTTGCCAAGTTTATCTTGATACCCTACTCTAAGGTCTAGTGTTTTCTTCGCGTCTTCCAAGCAACGAGAGTCCGAGAGGCCGCTGTGAGCAACGTCCTCCGTCTTCTGGACACTGGTGTCTTCAGCCTTTCGGCGAATATTCGCTAAAGTTTCTTTGATAGACATTGCCTTGACTTTTATACACAAATGACTTTTTGATACTCCAACACATTCTTTTGTAAAGCCTGAGAAAGAAAATCTACCAACGGTGGTGTTTCAGGATGGGGAAGGGTGCAAACTGGCAGCAGGTGAGGATACATCATCCTCGCTGGTCCATACATTGTGCCAACCGTCTATTTTATCATGGGTCGCCTCTAGGTAGGTGGCTCCAAGTCTTCATATTCTTCTTCGTTCACCTCCCTCTCCGCTTCGGCAACGTCAATCTAGTAACTAATTAGTATAAGGCTTTTAGAAAATATATAAGTAGCTATAGGATTTGTAATACCTTCGATTTTTCTCAAGTACGGCCATTGACGTGGCCTCGGACGGTCTTGATTTTGGACGCAGAGTCCAGGAAGCTGCTATAAGTTACCTCCTCCTTCTGCGTCTCCTCCTATTCGGCTTGATAGTACGACGGATGTTGAACAGGATTTCTCGGATCGAAATTGCTTGTATATCTGTATAAAACTTAGCCATCAATACCTTATCCAACGCGCTAGACTGACTGGGGGCTGTGAGTTTTGGTCGGCGAGTGGCCAGTCTGTCGAGGGCAGAACCCATTTCTTCTTTGGAATATGTTTCTTTGGAAAGGAGAAATATGACTAGGTCAGAAAACTCAAGACGGCTGAGGACAAAAGTCGATGATGCTGTTCTTGAAGCTGGCTCTGAGAAGAATCTAAATAAGGGGTTGTGTATGCCTAGAGTTGGCCAGCGATGCCAACTGAAAACCATGTCGCATTCGACAAGGCAGTGAATCAGGGACGTTCCATCTACAGAGTTCCCGTCACTGTCTTCCAGTTTTACCACGCAAAAGCCTCCCCGGGCTCAGAAATATCTAATATCAATCGCTCAAGCATCGTGCTGTTTTTCCTTCTTTTACTTCTTCAAATCTCTCTCTCTCTCTTTCTTTATCTCTTAAACAAATTACAAAGACGAAATGGCTGCTGCTCCTGGTTCGACTCTCACCATCATCGGGCCTAATGGCCAACCGCAGGCCGTGCCCTGCCTCCCACCGGAGCAGAGTGGGCTTGGGCCCTTAGCTTTGCATACCTGGTGGATGATATACCCTCAGTTCATGTCGTTTCTCCCCCTGCCCCGCCCGAAGTCCCTGCCGCCGGTAGGTCTTCTCTTGCGGTGCAGATGCTTTAGATAGTGTATTATAAACCATTCACGCCCTCTGTAATATGTCCCAGTATATGTTTCAAGGCCAATTTACCTATCTATACATGAGAAACCTTTGAATATGAAAGAGACGATGGCCAACATGCGCCGTAAAGTTGAAGCCGACATCGAGCGGGACAAGGAACAAAGACGAGAGTTGTTTTTGGACAAGAAGAAGCGAAGAATTCCAACAGATGATCTTGTTGCTCGTGGATGACAGATACAAAATCTACCGGTGCCATATAGGCGCCCCAGGAATCCAACCCTTTACCCTCTGACAAACCAACAAATCCTGTGCACCCTCCTCATCTTCACCCTTCGAACCAATGGTAGCATAAATCGTAAATCCACATCTCTCCAACATCTCAATCAACTTTAGTAGTATAATCCTTGTCTGGACAGTGTCCGTCCCTGAAGGGTTCCACGGCATGTGTGCGAGATGTACCTTGAAGCGGTCAGGTGTGATTTCCTTACGTCGCACATCACGACCGAATATTTGTAAGATTGCGTCTGTGAGGTCTTTGGGCGGTGAGTCTATGATCTTGAGTTTATCGCTGTTGTCGAAGGATATACAGATCCAGTCGCAGGGTGGTGGGATAGGATCTTGTTTTCGAAAGATGAGTGAATCTAATACATCAGCTAATTTCATATAAAACAGTCAGAGAACATACCTTTGCTCTCAGACTTGAGCGTAATCTCCATAGCCCCCTGCAACACCCACCCCATATCAAACAACCTCTCCAGAATTCTCAACATCAGCCTCCTCGAATCGTCATTCCCACCAGATCGATGCAGCCAAGGTCTTCCTCTCAGTCTAAATTCCATTGACTCCCCGTAAGGCTGCACATGTGAAAGACCAGCTGACCACCGCGCTGTGACGATCTCTTTTATGGCTGATACTTCTGCCTCCGTGAAGTTGATGAGACGGATGCGGTCGAACATGTTAAAGGTCATGCAGGCGAACTGGGTTTGGAACATTGGTGGTGATAAGGCCATTGTTTCTTGGAATGATGGGGGGAGGTCGGGAGCCTTTTCGGGCATTTCTGTGGGAATGTCTGTGGCTTTGGAAGAAGACATTTTGAAATGAGTTTATAAATTGAGGTGATGCTAAATGGTGAAAAATCCTCTGTGCTGGGCTGTGTGTAAATGTGTCTTCAAGCTGGGAATAGTGTCATTTGTTAATGTTGAATGAACACCAAAAACCTTCTACAAGAGAGTGGGTTTCCAGATGCTTTATACAGGCCGCACCTTCCTGTTGGTCCTGCTGCCTTACTGTGTCTGTGCGGGCCGCGAGGCGCAGCAGGATCACCACCCGCCACCAAAGTAAAGTTCTCAGCATGATTATTCTCCTTCAATGCTAATAAACTGTGCTAGCCCTGCTGTACTTTCCAACAATATACACTCCTCTCAGCGAAATGATATATAAAGCTAAGCCTATAATCTCAAAGATTATAACAACCAGGCTGACAATAAATGTATAGGACTTGACAGTATCAGTAATGGTCAAGTACATGAGTCCGAGGATCATCTTACCAGTTCTATACATAGAGTTACCCAGCTTTGCCGCGACCTGTTCTGGCATGACCAAGACCATAGGTCACTGTTACTCTGAAGCACTTCTTTGTCGATGATCAGGTAAATAGTTGCGATGACCCAGGCTGCAATCACAGTACCAGAGCTAGCCAGCACGGCAACAGTATGTACCCAGCCGTCACGCAATGATCGGGGCTATTCTGACGTTAGAATATTGTCAATGAGCTTTAGGTAGTCTTTTCATAAACTCACAAGACTGAGATGAGTTGCTATAGCTATTATCTGGACAAAGGATGCAAACACTGCAATTGCCAGCATTAACCAAGTCGAGAACATGTTGACCGCTCTCCAGCCATCCTCATTTCTATTCCCAGATGTATCCCAAACATTAACTCCATGGATAAGTAAACTCAGAATACTCAGGTCGAGTAAAAGGATCAAGATGCGCAGGCAGAGTCTGACGGTATCGAAAGCACCCCGACGCTTATTCCGCGCACGGCGCCTCCTGAGGAGAACATGTTGATCGGAGACCGGATGGAATGACTTGACGGCGTAGTCATCGTCGACTTCGTCATGAGGGTCGAGTCGGTTTGAGTATGACTCGTAGGCAGGGGGTACACTGAGGTCCATGATGGTTGAGTATCGGGTCTTGGATTATTCTTGGTTCGGGCTCTTCAAGCGGAATTATATGCGCGGGCTGTCATCTTCTTATGCTGTGATAATGGTAACTTTACGAATTTTCATGTAGTAGTATCCCGATCATGTCAGCCGCAATTCGGCAACACCGTTCTTTGAGCCTTGGTCCCTTAAAATGGCCAATTATTTATCATCTAGAAAATGTAAGTAAGCTGACCATCAGCCGTCACGATAAAGCTTGATCTTTTGCTCACTGCATGTCGGTCAATCTAGACCATTTGGGGTTGCAGAGCTGGAACTTAGCGGGGTAGCTCCCCGCAGCCCCTCTAGAGAAAATCCGCTTATTGCAGGACCTGGATAACCTCCACTGTCAGCCTGGATGAGAAGCTGAAGATTTTGTTGCAGCGGGCGTGGCTGTGCCCAGCCCTGTTTCGCTCACATCTGACGAGAGTGTGATTAATACGCTCAGTCGCGCAGTGAAAATGTCTGGTTCAGAATTAATGACAATCTGCGGTGAGAAGCATCTTCGGTCCGTCCTGCTGCGGCAGCGCAAAAACAATCGCTAGAATGGCTTCTGGGAATTAGTGGCCGGCGCAAATCACTCAAGCAACAGTGTGACTGACTGCTTGCTGGCCACAAGCTGATACTGACATTTAGCAAACAAAGCCCAAAGTCAGAGCAGCAATTATCTTTTTTTTTCATTCTCTCTCATCAAAGTCTTACAAGTCTAGTATACCACGCGCCCCCTGCTCTCCCCAAACTCCAATGCCTTCTACCGCCATTGACCATGATCCAAATTCTACAAGCAAGAAAAAAAGCCGTGTTCTGTCATGCCGCCGCGCCCTTTTTTGTTTCGCCCGAATGATGATGATGATGATACTAGTATACAAAAATGCTTCTTTTTCGTGAGTGGTGGCTATTATTATCGTTTGCGTGTGTCCTTGCCCTTCTTCTTCCCTTTCTTCTTGTCCTTGGGCAGTTCGAGTTTCGTGTCTTTGAGTTGCTCTGCCATTGTGCTGAGCATGTGGTCGTCGATGGTGTGCATTTTGTGGCCCCATGCGTTGTACTCTGGTTCTTCTTCCACTTGAGGTGTGTCGAGGTCATCGAGTGCGCCGTCGAGAACGGACTTTCCGGCGGGAGTTCCTTGTCGCGCCGTTGATGTGCCGGAAGCATTGTTGCTGGGCTTTTCCGTAAAATCCTCATCGTCTGCTTGGATTTCCTTCTCTGCGACACGGGCAGCTGCAACATCCTCTCTGTCTTCTGCTTGTTCGAGCGCCCGACCGACTCGTCGTTGGTCAGAACTGGTGTCAGGGCCGCCGAGGACTCTATCCAGGGCGGCGTCTGCAGCATCCAATCCTTCGCTCTTCGTGTCGAGTTTGTCGCTGAGGACATCTCGAACAGAGAGTTTGTTGAAGTAGTCGGTAGTGAACTCTCCTTCTTGAATGACCACATCATCTAGCATCTGCTTTTGTGAAGCTTTGCGAAGAATATTGGCTTCAATTGTGTGTTCACTGACTAGACGGTAGATGTGTACATCGCGGGTCTGCCCAATACGATGGCATCGATCTTGACATTGCTTGTCCATGGCTGGGTTCCAGTCTTGGTCATAAAAGATGACGGTATCTGCACCTGTAAGATTGATGCCGAGACCGCCCGATCGAGTCGACAAGATGAAGCATAGAATTCGCGGGTCATTGTTGAATCGGTCGGTAAGGATTTGTCGCTGTTCTACCTTGGTAGCACCATCCAAACGGAGATATTTGTGGCCGTGAATGTTCAAGAATTGTTCCAGGATGTCCAAGACCTTGGTCATCTGTGTAAAGATGAGGGCACGATGACCACCAGTCTGAAGCTTTCGCAGTAGCTTGTCCAAAACTTGAAGTTTTCCGCAGTCGTATTGTAATAGACGCTTATCGGGGAATTGAATGCTGAGTCGCATGCGCCCTTCGTGCCAAGGATCCGGTGGCGCTTCTTTCGGTAAGAATGGCGCCCATCGGATGGGTTTCGACAGTTTGAGGTCCTCATTTGTAAATGCTTCAATTCCTTTGCGACCGAGGACGAATTGATCCATGTCTCTGGTGACAACGGCCGGTGTAACACATGAGAACTTCTCAATAGTTGTCTTGAAGCTGTCGGCGCGTTGATTGACCGTCGGTATCATGGACTGAACAAGCCTTGATTCCTCTTCGAACCAAGCCATTACCATACGAGGGACTTTAGGTCGAGGCTTGTATGGCCTCTTGTCGGTACCAATAGTTAATAACTCTACCAAGTTCTTGCCATAAATGGGCTTCTTCTGACGGCGTAGCGCATTAAGGTAAACGCAATGTTGAAGCTCTTCAAAACGTCCCCACCTTGCGCCACTTTCCAAGTATGCGATGTTCGATGCGACTGTTGAAGGATCTAGGTGGTCGTTTGCTTGATGTGCACGGGTTCTTTGAGCCTCTTTAAGGTCCATTAATATTCGATGAGAGCTCAGTTGTGAGATTCGCTCGGCTTGTATGGTGGAGAGGGATTCGGATTGAGTAGGGATGAGGTTGAGGAAGCCGAGGCTGACATCTTTCATGGGCTTGGGATCAAGAAGTAGCTTCTGTACTCTTTGCTCGATGAAGTCGTAGTCTGAGACGACAGACTTGCTCATTCGGAAGGATGTCATGATAGGTCGGTCAACGAAGAGATCTGGGTGATTGCAGACCTTTCGGAGTTGCATGAGACAGTTGATGATAGAAAGATAATTACCAGAGTTGAGTGTTTCCTTGGTGTCATTCCGTGAGAGGAATCCATCATAGAGCTCACGTTGTCGCTTGGAGAGTCGGCAAAACTCAACGTGCTCATACTTGGCAGGCATTTGCTTCTCGACATCGGCTTTCAATCGTCGTAGTAGATATGGTCGCAGAACTTTGTGTAGCTTCGAGATAATAGCTCGTGCCTCATCGTCCATCTGTTCTCTCCCACTCTCCAGAATTTGCGATTCAGGCTTTGCGAACCAATCGTGAAACTCTTGTAGATCGGCAAAACCACCGACGCCATTCTCAGCCGGCATGAGGAAAAAGAGGAGCGACCAAAGTTCTGTGAGGTTATTCTGGAGAGGTGTGCCTGTGAGTAGTAGCCTGGCTTGCGTGTTGAAGCCAAGTAGAGTCTGCCATCTTTGAGATTTGAAGTTCTTGATGTTGTGTGCTTCATCAAGGATCATGTAATGCCAGCGACGTCGCTTGAACACTTGTTGATCTTGAAGAACGAGCTGATATGAGGTGATGCAAACATTCCACACATCATCATTGTTCCAGCCTTGTCGCTTGCGTTTTCGTTCCTCCTGAGATCCGTAGTATGCCAAAATTTTAAAGCCAGGACACCATTTCTTGAACTCCATTTCCCAATTGAGCATGACACTGGTAGGGACCACAACAAGGTGCGGTCCCCAAACCTCGTGCTGGCATGCTAGATGTGCAAGAAGTGCGATAGTCTGAATCGTCTTGCCAAGACCCATTTCATCGGCAAGAATACCATTGGTGCTGTTGGCGTAAAGACCTGCCAGCCAGTCAAGTCCATCACGCTGATACTCTCGCAGTGTGCCTCTAAGAAGAAACGGTACATCAATCTTGTGGTTTGATGATGCCTCTGGTGAAGCAGATCGACTTGGTCCCGTTTTGTCTACCACCATCATCTCCCCAGAAGAAGCCGTGTCCAGCTCGGATGGCTTGGTTTCGGATGTAGGAGGGGGAGACATACTATGTGCACGACTGGGAGGATTAGTTGGCTGTTCCGATGTTGATCTGTGGTTTTCCAAGGGTAGAGTTGGTGCGGATTCCTGTTCCTCGGTGGGTTCTGCCATGACAATCTCAGTGTCTTGTGGCGTGGAACCCTCCGCCGGGGCCTCAGTGACGATATCACCATTGACCGGGACATCCTCAGTCGCCGCATCGGGTGCATTAGTCTCTGGTGCCGGTGTTGAGATCTTGTCTGCAATTTCGGCGGCCCCTTCATTTCCTGTCACTTCGGGCTTCTCATCAGAGGCCCCCTCAACCTCACCATTGACCTTTGGCGTTGAGTCTTCTGCGTCAGGCATCTCAGTATCCCCATTCTCGGTTGGCTCCTCTGTCGCAGCTTCATCGTTCATCTTCTTCAGCTCCGACTTGCCAAAAAGAAGCCCAAGCAGACCACCTCCAGCATCTTCATCAGACTCTTCTTCCGATTCATCATCTCCCTCCTCATCACTATCCATATCGGTAGACCCCATGTCATCATCCATATCAACAGACTCGTCACTGGTATCGGCATTTTCTTCCGCAGTTGCTTGGGCAGTGTCAACTGCATCAGTGTCATCGCGGCTTGGTTCGGTGATCGGTGTCTCTGCATCCGGCTTTTCGAGTTCTGGTATATGGGCATACTTCTCGCGCAACTGCTCTTGTGTCAAGTTCTCGTCACCAACATCCTTCAAGTCCTCCTCTTCGTCACCCTCTTCCTCATCTGATGACATTATATCGCTGTCAGGGTCGTCTTCGTTATCTCCGTCTTCTCCCGACGCCAAGTCAAGGTCATCGTCGTCGTCCATGCTCATGTCGTCGCTAAGATCATCGAATCCATCCTCTTCTTCTTCTTCAGAAAGTTGCTCCGAATCCAACCCTGCTCTCCGGGCTTGCAACTTCTGTTCAGAGAGGTTAACAGCTTCGTTCAAAGCGGCCTTGACTCTCCTCTGCTCTTCTTGTTCCCACTCGGCCAACCTTCGACGATTAACTTCAGCACGAACATTCTCCCATGTACCGAAAAGTGCCTTCACCACAACACGATACCGAGATATCCATATCGCCCTTTGTTCCGCTTCGATCTCCTCTTCTGACTTTGGTTGGCGCCGCAGCCACTCGTCTCGACAAGCCTCGGCCACTCTTTTCGCTGTTAAACGATGTCGTTGTTGCTCAGCCAGCATCAGTTTTCGAAAGTTCATCATAGCCTTCACCATGTGGTCTTGTCGAGCCCATTGCCTAGGCGGCTCTTCCCCTGCTTCCGGGAGAAATACTGAGCAGCGCCCTTGAGAGAGGAGCCCACCAGGTTCAACTTCTTGTTCAATTCGAAGAATGGTGCGTGCGTCCTTAGCAGCCATTTCATCTGTATAAGGCGGGCCATCTTCAGATGCCAAGAGTCCACCGTCCTCAACGGGGATGTCACCAGCTCGAGCCCAAAAGTCTTCAAAGTTTGTACTAATCTTGGGTTTCTTTCGGACTTGATCAGGATGCACTAGAGGAATATCGCCAGATCGTCCGACTCGTAACTTAATGCGGGGCGATCGATTGGTAACATTTTTCGGTTCTTGAATCTCGTCTTTAACATCGCTAAATCGTGCGGATCTTCTTGATCTGGTCGAGGTTTCTGGGGGAGGGCTTCGACGTCGGGTGGAGCGGGAAGGTCGGGTTTCTGTAGGCTTTTTTGAAGATTTTGGAGTCGACGCGGGTGTTTGCTTCGAGGGAGCTTTGGTGGCGGGGCTAGCTTTGTGTGAGCCGTTGGGCATCTTTCTCGAGTTGCCATTAGTCAACTGAATTTCTGCCTTTGGTTTGGAAGCATTGGAATTTGCGCCGGATCGTCTCGTGCTTCGAGTTTTTGTATTTGTTTCGACCGGTAGTGTATTGATGCGGCCCGATTTTCGACGTCCATTTTCCGTGTATGACGTTGGGCCGTCTGCAGATATCTTCTTCCATGGTGGCGACTCGGGCTTGATCTTTTTTGGCGTACGTGGAGGTGTCGATTCTCGTGTGCGTCGTCTTTTTGCAGGTCGTTCATCGTCATGGTCATGACCGTTAGGCTGCGATTCTGATGCATCGCCGTTCGTCTCATCGTGACCATTAGTCATCCCGTTCAACGCGTCATCCCCATTGACATGCGCCTCGGGCGCGTTCTCGTCCTTGATGGCATCAGGGTCCGACTTGGGCAGCACGTTGGCGGGCGACGCGGTCTCGGGCATAGTCGCAACGTGGAGACAGTGGACGCAGGGGGCGTTTTCTCTGCAAAGCTATCATTTGCGGAGTCGAAATTAATGTCTACAGAATAGTAGCGCTTCAGCGGATATTCATACAAATTTTGCACATGTTCAGATGCCTTGCGGGCGAACTATGTGGAATTTAGTGGTAAAATCCAATGTCGTCAGCAAAACTTTTGAGCTGGGAAAGAATCGAAGATGCACGCCCCTGGACCTCCAAATAAGCTAACCGAAAATGGCCCGAACGCGCTTGTTGATGCCTGAGGCCCCATTTTCGCTTGAGAATCATCACAGCCTCCATTGGCTAAAGCTTCAACGAGCATCACATCACGTCACAGAGCAATTGGTCGCCGCGACACTGTCACTCGGCCGAGGTATGCTACCAGGTGGCTTTGGGGACATGCTCAATTGATCGCTAACTTTTCAGATGCTCCCTCAACGAATTGTGCGGGCCTCGGCCCTGCGCAGCACCATGACAGCTGCTCGACGACTTCCCACGATCCAACGCCGAACCTTCCTCCCTGATCAGTATACCGACAAGAAGGTCATTGACCAGAAGTACCCCGAGCCTCCCAGCTTGAGCGAGGCCGAGGACCCCGGAATGGTCAGTGAGATGGGTACGAGGAGGAACGAAGCTGATAATCTCGCAGAACGGCGGCTACATCAACCCTCCCCGAATCAAGCGACAGTTCCGTGACCCTCATGCGGGCTGGTGGGATCCTCAGGAGCGACGAAACTTTGGTGAACCCATCCACGAGGATAATGATGTTCTTGGAATCTTTTCTCCCTGGGAGTACACCTGGACTACCGCTGGTCCTGGTGCTGTCATGGTCGGAACCTTTATCGCCGTTTTCCTGAGCGTTACCGGAGTTGTCTACCTCAACTATCCCGATCGACCTGCTTATCCCCGAGAGTTTGAGGGTGGTCTGGAACGAGAGCTTGGTGGCCCTGGAGCTACAAGGGTGAGTGGTCAGGGATATTGGATGTTCGTATGCTAACGATTGTAGGCTCGCATGGAGGGTGATGAGGAACCTTGAGAAAATACTCATTTGTACATAAGAAAGAATGGTTCAATGGATTAAGATCAATGGATGTTAGAACTGTGTACCAGCAAATGATGGTTAAGCGAACTGACATGGTATCTAACAAATGGCTTGACTGTAAGGAGTAGTTTATGGCAGGGGACAAGTATAACAAGGCCAAACAACGATTACAATTGGATTCCCAATTGCTGTTTGTCCATAAAGTATTACAAACGCCCAGCTTGCACCGAGTCAAACTTACACCAGTGTCTTGTCCGGTGTCTTTGGTCCTAAAACCTGCCACGGTCCCTGGAATCAGCCCTATGGACCACGTTTAGTCCCCAAAATTGGCCAAACAGGCTCCTCATCACCTTCCTACAAACATAGCATAACATCTCGGGCAAGAGCAAGGACAAGCCATCATGTCGTCAATAACATTTCCTCCTCCAACTCTCATCCATCACCTCTACTCCCCCATATCTCTCATCCCATCAAGATGCGATACGAGGATTGGGATGTCCTTCTTTTCGAGGAGGGCTCTAGTATCCCTTCTCGGGAATTTAAAGTGGCATGTCATGTCGTTCAACATGCGGGTAAGTCAATGTTTGAAGTGCCTAACACCAAAGCTAATCATCGCAGAGTCCATGGGCTCTGCTCTTCCAACACTTACCTGTTTTGTCCCTGGTCTCAACGCAGGAGTTCCCTTTCGTCTTTCTATCCATTCTTGGAAAGCATTAAAGGATTTAAACGGTGATCATATCCTCAATATTAGCAATTCGGTCCTTGAAGCCAGGCTCTTCATCGATGGAGCTCTTGTTGCGTATGTTTCCCATTTGTCTGCTGGCATCTTACTAATATTGGCAGAACTACCTCCGCTACCGGCAGCATTCACTTCCCGTTGATCATAGACAGACAAGGTCACGAGAGCCTCAAGTTCCCCATATTCCAACAGGAACTGCTCTATCAACGTCACTGGAGCCCAGCCGACAACCTCGGCCGTATCAAACTCCTCATCAACCAAAGCTTTTCCAGTGCTTCGTCGAGCGTTTCGTTCAAGGGCAAGGCAGTCGTCTTTTCCTTTCAACATGCACCACAACACATTTTAGAAAGCCTTCAGATAGCCTGGCCCAACCCAACCATGTGGAATCGTCAACGTCAACCTTCTGCACCAGCGTCTACCGATAGTTCCCATGTCAGCTCGCGTCCAATTTTTGCCCGTCGTGGACAACCGGCCCCGGAACATATCACCGATTCTGCTCTTGGAACAATGCCATTTTCCGGTAACCCTACCTTTGATTGTCTAAATACTCCAGTGAACGGGCCAATGTCACCATGGAGTTATGTTCTCGTCCCGCCAGGAAGAGAAGGATCACCCTATCTGCTGGCTTCCGAGGTGCAGCCTCGTAGGAACCATGAACGAGCATGGCCGACTTCTCCAGTCCTCACCGACGCCACGTTTAGATTGGATCAGACCCAGAATGCATCGCAACAGATGTACCCCCAGCCGAACAGCGCTCCGATGTCATTTGTGCAACCTCAGCTACATAGTCCTGCGATTCAAGGGTCGACCGAATTCGGCCGAGGAACTCCAAGAAATCCTGCCAGGCTTATCTTTGCGCCGAAACGTAACAGTCCACAGGAGTCTTTCAACTTGGATGTTGTTGAGAGGGCGACAAAGAGAGCTCGAGCCAACACTCCAGAGTCTGCAAAGACACTTAACCAAGAAAAAAATATCAGCCCTCACTTTGATAGCCCTTACGAGTTCATAAACGCGGATATCATTTGATCTTGCGGGCGACGGTCTCCCTGTAGTCGATTACGAAACGCATCACATGGCATGGTAGGGGTATGTTATCTCACTGTTTCCGACATTGTTTTCTTGTCCTACATGTAGCATCAACCCATGTTTTATCACATATCAACTTTGTTGTCTAGCTAGTTAGATGCACAAGTTTAGTTTGACCTTGACAGGCAGTTGTTAATACAGCATGCGATGATTCATCAATTTCGCGAAGGTTCCGGGCTTCCGTCTTAATGCCTTGCATGTAAATGGCTTTGCGGAAATATGAATGGCAGGCTACTGGCAGCTTATAACACCTTGTACAACACTTGTAACACCCAGTCTCGTCATGTTGACTCACTCAACGTGGAAGATTCGACGTCGGTCATTCGACCTCCGTCCTCCGGTCCAAAGTTCATTCATTACAAAGCTGGGATAATTCGGGCTCGGGGTTTATTGCAAGTCCGCATGCTGCGAAACCTCAGAAGTAGGGACCGTTCTGACCATCTCGTTCTCTTCGAATGATCGAATTGGTTTGGTTAGGTCGCACAACTTCTCATCTTCAAGCCCCTTCTTATATCGTGTAGCCCATTTGCACCCAACCTATAACAAGATCACTGCCGGCCTGATACGATTCGTGGCTTTCACGCCGATCTATGCGAGTTCGTCAAAGGATCAATGTTCACATAAGCATCCGCCTCAAGTCCATCGCAAGAACAGATGAGATTGGCCGCTCTCATCAATCCCAAGATATACGGGCTTACCCACGGCTGAAGCTGAACGGAAACTCCGACAATCTACCAGCTTATAGACAATCCGAGCATCCTCAAGCCTCACGGCTTCCGGCCTCCGCTAGGCCGCAATTTCTAGCCTGGAGGAGTAAATGCGCTACACGATCTTATCGTTGCACGCTTTCTCTTGGTCAAGGCCGCTGAAGTCATGCCAGGCCCCCATATGCATGGGCGGAATGCCACACCTTTGTGCCAGGTCACAACTGCAGGTGAAGATCTTTTGTCAAGTCTTGTTGCTGTGGTTTTCCTCTGGCCCCCGAGGTGAGACGAAAAGTTCATCGACGCAGCATGAACTTCCTGAAAAGATTCCGTCGTGTTACATTGCTCTGCAGGCTTCTCGTGGGTGAGTGATGAAGCTAAAGGGCAGGCTAAAAGGGCGTGTCTTCCCATGCTTGGCTGTTGTTGTTCTGTTCACTTTCAACGACATTCGTTGCAACTCTTCAAGATGGCTTCTATCATGTCTGCCCCAGACTACTCTATGGCTGCGACGAGTCGTTCGCACCTGAGTGTACGTCTGCCAAAGGAAACTCTTTACTCGTCTTTGAGGGAATCTTCTCGCTATTTTAACTTTGACTCAGAAACAGCCAAGCTTGCTCGAGATGCTGATGAGTGGCTTGCAACGCATCCCAACGGTTCGGGATCTAAGGAGAAAGATGTCAACGGTATAAGTCGACCTTCGTCAATTGCCCCAAGCAACTTTAGTGTTCGATCTTTACCAGCAGACTACAGTATGCCAGAGTATCATGGGAGAGACTTTCCTCATCCTGTTATGGGCTCAGTGCGTCACAACTCGATTAGACCTCGATCTGCTGCTCCAACAGAGAGTACTGAGAAGCTTCGCTCATCGCCTCCCGTGGATGGTGTTGAGCCCACAGGACCTGATCAAGAGTATCCCACTGGAGTCAAACTCGCCCTGATCACCCTCGCTCTCTGTCTCGCCGTCTTTGTCATGGCCCTAGGTAAGTTCCCTGTCCCCGATTAACAAACCCCACTCACACATCAGACAACTCCATCATTGCAACCGCAATTCCCAGAATCACCGATGCTTTCGAGAGTCTCAACGACGTGGGGTGGTACGGCTCAGCATACATGCTCACAACGGCCGCACTGCAGCTGTTCTTTGGTAAGCTGTATACCTACGGCAGCATCAAGTGGACCTTTCTGTCAGCCATTGCTATCTTTGAGGTAGGTAGCCTCATCTGCGGTGTCGCCCCCGACAGTGTCACCCTCATCGTGGGACGAGCTATCGCCGGCGTCGGTGGCGCTGGCATATTTGCTGGTGCACTCACCATCCTTGCCTTTTCGGTGCCTCTTCACAAGAGACCTATCTATACTGGTCTTGTCAGTGGTATGTGGGGTATTTCTTCCGTTGCTGGGCCTCTGCTTGGTGGTCTCTTTACAGACAAGGTTTCATGGCGTTGGTGTTTCTACATCAACCTTCCCATCGGTGCCATCACTGTCGTTGTCATCCTCTTCTTCTTCCCCGAGCCCGAGCGTGATATCGAGCCTGCGACATGGCGCGTTCGCTTCTGGCAGCTTGATCCTATCGGGACTGCCATCTTTATGCCCGCCATCGTGTGTCTCTTGCTTGCTCTGCAATGGGGTGGTGTCGACTACGACTGGGATGACTCAGTCATCACATCCCTCTTCATGCTGGCTGCCTTTCTTCTCATCCTGTTTGTCTACGTGCAGTACAAGATGGACGAAAACGCCACTGTGCCTCCTCGTATTTTCAAGAAGCGCACCGTCTGGGCTGGCGCCTGGTTCTCATTCAATACGGGCGCGTGTTTCCTCACTGCCATGTACTTCCTGCCAATTTGGTTCCAGGCTGTACAAGGACAAAGCCCTATCATGTCAGGTGTGAGAAACCTCCCGATGCTTCTCGGTATCGTTCTCTGTGCCATGGTCGCTGGTGCAGCCGTCACTGCCTGGGGCTACTACACGCCATTCATGATCGCCGGCTCTGTCCTCATGGCCATCGGCTTCGGCATCATCACCACATTTGAAGTCGAAACATCAACAGCCAAATGGATAGGCTACCAGCTCATCGCCGGCATTGGCGTAGGCGTGGGTCTTCAGCAATCTCTCATCGCCGTCCAAGTCGTCTGCGAAATGGTCGACGTCCCCACCGCCACAGCCCTCATCGTCTTTGCTCAAACCCTCGGCGGTGCGCTCTGCGTCACAGCTGGTAACACTGTCTTCACCAACACGCTCATCAACAAGATCAATGAGCATGTGCCCGGTCTAGATCCGCACTTTGTCATTGCGACTGGTGCGACCAATATTCGCAGTGTGATTAGAGAGGAGTGGCTTGATGGAGTGATTCTCGCGTACAACGACGCGCTGACAACGAGTTTCTATGTTGGTGCTGGAACCGCGTCGGCAACGATCATTGGTGCGCTGTTGGTGGAGTGGAGGAGCGTCAAGGGTCATGAAATTGAGATGGGAGCGGCTTAGATAATGGTCTGTAGTGTCTTTGTGATGGTGATGGTTGATGTCGGAGTTGAGAGAGGTGACGGGTAGAATAAAATGAGGTCGGAAGGTTAGATGGCAGCAGAGCGTTCTTATGAATGATGATGATTTGTTTGATCTTAATTTGGATAAGACTGTTGTTTAATGTTGTGTCTTTTTTATGCCGAAATGTACACATGAAGATCTCAAATTACCCTGCACCTAATCCGTAGAAACATTCCCAGTCTTTCTTCTCGGGGCTTGTATGATCTCACAAGTCTCTAATCCCTTGTACCTTATCCAAGTCGTATTCTCTAAGCTCAAGTCACTGTTTCTGGGCTATATCGGAATTGTGATAGCCATGCTTACCGCTCATCTCCAAATCGAAACATGCTGTGCATTCGACCATAGTTTGGTTTACATACCATGCACGAGAGAACACAGAATCAAGAGCAGCATCCATGCTACACATTCAAAAATAGGAAAACAAAGAGCCAGATAGAAGTCCATTTTAAAAGCCAATTGATAAGTGGTACACATCATTTCATTGTCTTCAATTGAGATATGTCGACGCGATTAAGCTGTGTCCTTCCATCTTCAAAAATGCAAGCTCTTAAGCTTAAGCGCGTGGAGCCAATGACAATCCGCGACAATTGCGGGGAGCGGCCGTTCCCGCGGGATATCATGTGACGCGCCACAAGCGCACCAACGCAAAAGTGGGGCGATATCAAAACTCAGATCCTCACCAAAACAACACGAAAATGCCTCACCAGCATCACCGACATCAAAAAGAAATTATCAGGGCTCCACCGGGGATTGAACCCGGGACCTCTCGCACCCAAAGCGAGAATCATACCGCTAGACCATGAAGCCGAATCGTAGTTATTATTAATACAATCCTAAAACAACAATATGATCGTAGTATTGAAGTGAGGGAGAGTCTCCAGCCCCCGCCACCCTCTGACCGTCCGCTCTCAGGGCCTGTCAGCAGTTTCCCAGCACCTCAGCAACTACACGTTACCGTGATCGCCAAAGTCACTGGTTCCTGTCAGTAACAGGACAACCTCATTGTGGTATCAACAACCTTACGGAACTGAAAGCTGGTAACACTATAGCAAGTTGGAACAGACGCACTTCTCACGTGACCAGTCACATTCTGTCCTCTTATAAGCATGTACGTTGCTCTTCTAGCACACACTCTTTGCTGTGCTCTGTGTCAGATGAGGCTTTCCGGACCTTCGGATCTCCCCCGCATCACCAACACCGAGTGGGGCCGTCACAAACCAACCACAATGAAATAGCACGACGACTTGTTTCTTACCATCATTCATTATACGTAGAAACTTATTAAAGTAAAAGGCGATATATAGCCGCGTCTTACTAAATTAGAATACGTCGACAGCCAATAGTACGCGTGACAAGCGGCATTTCTCATACCATGCTTTGTTATCTCAGATCGCTGCTCTATCCCTGTATTTATGAATGCTACAACCGACATGCATACACCCGCCAGCGCCCGTTAAAGTCAGTTCACGCGCACGCAAGTTGATCTACTTCAAATTGAGCGTTGAAGAATACATGCAGTCTAGAGAAATCAAACCTCACTAAACTGTATCACAACACAAGCTCATGGGTTAGCCTACTTGATTCAGCATTCGCATTGCAAACTCACCCACCTCATTTCATTCACTTGATGGATTCCTCCGCAGCCACCAAGGCCGAAGCGGATACTCGTCTAGAAACTTTTCATCAAAAGACGGGCAATAGTAGAAAACAACTAGAGGAGTCTATACTGGTACAAAATCTGGACCAGGCTTAGAATACGCGTATCTTTATCCAGGAGTATGTTGTATTGTACTGATTACCTAGCAATAGCGTTTCAGGTCAACTCTATAAAGCTTCAACCGATTTCATTCTCGAGTTACTCCAGAATGCAGATGATAACCTGTATGGTTCTGGAATTGTGCCCAATCTGCAACTGGCATTGCTCAACAATGAAGAGCAGAGATATTTCCAGTCTGACTGTAACGAAGTTTGATTCACATTCAGGTAACTTGAAGTTCTGGCACGAGTCGACCCAACCACCAAGGCCGCCACCATCAACGACTCAAAGTCGTACATCAGCGAGAAGGGCATTGGATTCATGTCTGTGTTCAAGGTAGCTGCAGCGGAACGTCAAGTGCCTGGCTTTGATACCCGACCCGTAGGCCGCCCGGGTATCCGGACTACAGAGCTAAAGCGAGAATGTCCGCATCTCGGCTTTGTAATCCTGAGTGCAACTGGGGTTTTTTATCAAGTCTGGGCGTCTTGAATACCTGCAACACAACAGCAACTTTCGAGAGCTCCAGAAGCTCGCATAGCTGCAAGTAGATGAGGTAGATAAGGATCCAAGAAGAGAGATATTCTGGAGTCGATACAGCACTCAATCATCTTAACGGATGAGAGCACTCAGCCCACGCAAATTTCAACTGGTCTCCTCAAGGAAAGGTAAGGAGAAAGGCCTGATCAACTCAGACTTTCCTGTTCTTCACAATAGCTCGAAGGAACCCCCTGATGAGGAAGGCGATGCCGAGTACATAGCATTCTCGATTCTACAGAGAACTCCATATCCAGAAAATGCAGAACGGAATTACACCTAATCACTAGATGAGCAAGTTGCGAGTCGAGCTCGGCTGGGCATCCCCGATTTAATGAGCGTCAAAAGGACTTTTCAGATTTTCCATACTAGGATCGCTTTGGTCATATGAAGATTTTGTTACGAGAAGCTGGCGTGGACGTAGTCGCCGGCTGGTCTCATGACACGACGTTTCATCTTGAGGTCAAGGCAAAGCTAGGTCCGTGCAGTGAGCCATGAGGGGGCTCTCGACTTTAGGTCGGGTGAAGGAAGTAAAGTGTCTGGGTTGATATAAGATTCAACAATGGTCAAGGCTCAGCGCCAGCAGTTAGTGCTATACGATTGATCAAGCATCCAATCAGGATGCAGGGGAGTGCATCGGGTTTCTTGGACAAAGGCAGTAATGCATTTGCCACAATCAGAGCGACAGCACGCAACAGTGAACTCGTGATTATTTCCACTGCTGTCCACTCCAGATGATGCCACATAGAAATAAAGCGAAACCATTCATCATGAGTAACTATAGAGCTGCCAGACACACCCATTCTCCACGAAATCCTCCCACGATTCAAACTGTTTCCCCAAGTCCGTTTCCTCCATTCCTTCCCGCAGAAGCGCCCTTACGCAGGTTGGTTCATGGACGCAAGTTTTCACGTATTTGCCACAGTGAAGGCATTTAGCTACTAATCCGCAATTCTTCCGACTGTTGTTGACCAAAGGCGATTCAATAGCGATGTGACTCGCCTCTAAGCACTTTGGCTTGCTGCACAGGTGGGAAAGGTGCTGACTCTGGTCAGCGTGGAGACCGACAGACCAGGTCAAGACTTGGTGCAGCAGGGCAAACTTGTTGGCGCCGTTTTCCGACACCTGGATGTATCCGTCGCTCTTATTCGGGGCTTTAGTCGAAACCCGGCAGAAGCCGTCCCGAGACGAAGCATTGACGATTTTATCCTCAATTTTCCTTGCCGACCGCATCGGCGACGACTCGAAACGACGGCGCATTGCTGCGCGAGCCTATCGAACCGCCTGTCAGCGTTCGTTCAAGCTTCGAATTACCGTAGCTCGAGGAGATTAAGTTAGTGGGTATGGGGGACACAGTAGAGACTCACCTCTTGTGGCGTTAACTTAACCTCCCGTCTACGCGGGCGATTCTGGCGCTTCTTCAGGCGCCGGGGAGCAGCGGGCCCCGGACGCGAGGTATGGGCTGATAAAGTTCCCCTCTCCTGGGGTTTGACGGTGATCGTGGCTCCAGTGTCTATATTAATGTATATCAGTGATGAAGTCTCTTTGTAGATAAAGTCTGAACGCACTAGCTGTATGGATTCAGCATCTTATAAATCGAATGCGTGTGTGGTATGAAGAGACGAAGATGACCTGCAATAAGAAGACTTGGTTTTGTTTGGCAGACTGAGGTTTGGCAAGAGCGGAGGGTCTGGGTAGGCAATGCATATCATACGCTGGCAATTCTCGTATAGCTTGCAACACCTCAACAAGCTCAGGCTTGGAGATTGGGACAATGCTGTTAAAGATAGCTATAGAGACGGATAATGGAATGGTATCGAGAGATCTAGGGATAATGTCATCAAGGCCAGAAACAAACTTCGGAATGGATCGCAAATGAGGCTCAACTCGGCCAGGGTCAATGCGCTGTGAGGTCACGAGACTGGAGCCCTCCACTCCCCTACAGTACGTGATGCCTCGGAGACTGTGGGGATCACTACATGAGAGAAGTACCTGCTCGACTTTCTACGAAACCACACATTCAAGGCCAAGGATCTCATCGCCTCTATGCTTCAAGCAGGACCACAAAATTTTGCAACGGCCAAAGAGACCCTGCAACAGGGCGCTGGAAGGTTCCCCTGATTCTGGCCCAAGCGGCTTGTTGCTCTTCCGTTTCTTTGCCTTGACTGGCTTGAGGCTGTGGGAGAACTAACCATCACCAGCATCAAGACTGCATCCTTCATGAAACTTATTCTATCGAGCTGATGATTCGCGTATCTAGAATAATTCTTTCGCTTCATTCTTTTATCACATTCCGCATTACTATGGCTGTTTCTGGAACTGTCCGATCTGCAGCACTCCGACCATTTACGCTTCGCTCCATACCTGTTTAACCATGCCTCACTAGGAACATCCATGCTAGAGGACGCCAACGATACCCTTTCTTCTTAGGCTTTGAAGTAGGAACTCTAAACTCCTGGAGGATCTGTTCTTTGGTCTTGGGCTCTAGAAGCCCGGTGCTGGTGCCCCTTTTCATGCCTGGAGGTGGTAGGCCAGTAACTGGATAGTCACCAAAGTTCCCAATTGAGAGCTTCTTGTTCAGGGCATGCTTCTTGTTGCCAGGCCACATCGTAGCCTTATGCTTCAAGTGCAGGGAATGAGGTAATTTAAAGGAACCATTCTCTGGCGTGTCTTCTCCTTCTATCTTCGATCGCAGTGGCGGGGTCATCTAAGGGCTGTGCCCATGGATTGGTATCGCGGCGGTTGAACATTTGTTGCTTGCGCTGTTGCCTTTGCTGACGGGGGTTACCCAGTCATTGGTGTGACAGGCCCTCGGCTGCGGGATATTGCCTAATAGGAAGCTATTCTGTGGAAGCCGTTCATTTTGAAGTCACCAGGTCGTCGCTAGTCTTTGTTGTTGTTCTTTGCGCCCAACTAAGGGAGGTTGCTAGCTATCTAGTTACCTTACCTATACAGAAGACCTTTCCGCCGTCGGACTGGAGGGATACTCGAATACTACCTTACTCATCTTCATCCTGATTGGATACGGATAGGCACATGCACACATTTCCAGACCGCCAAATTTCGCATTGAGACAAGATACTTAACCCTTTACTGTACTCCTAGCACTGACCTACTTAAACTCCTGCATTGAACTGCTCTGCCTGTATTGATACCTCAGGAGCTCGTCGGGATTTTACTTCATGACGAGACTGCTGCTATTTTATGTGAGACCACAACTCTTCAAGTACAGGAACCATACAACTCATGCTTACCATTCAACCTTTCGACATACCTCTAGCATTGACGAGGAACGGTGTCATATCTTACAGCAAACGCCTTCAATGGCATAAGTTTTCAATCCCGTCAAGGTTGAAACACATCGGCAACTTTCTTTCTGTTAGACGTTACGATCGAAGCTAGGTAAAAGCTAAGGGAAACGCACGCAGCGATGATATAAGAACTGGAACAAGTCGCTGGCACATAATAGAAAGGCTTCCACGGCCAGTCAGCTTGATAACTACTTGGACGATGGGCTCGGAGATGAGCCATGCTTCGTGTATCAACAGGAGTAGCATGGCGCTGGACTAAATTGGGTACCTGTATGTGTATGCAAGGAGGCTGAGACCAGATGCATCTCACAACAATATTGTCACCAATCCTGCGTCCATATATCAACACGCTGCACCCTCTACTCCATTTAATACCATTACAAGCCGTAGATGTTGATTCTGAGCAATGATTTATCAAACCTAGCAAAGCCAACACAACTTGCCATACCTCTCATTCTCCAAAGCAACCATGGAACATGACCTCTGCAAAAGTATGCCACAAAAGAGAGCCTACCCGAGTTCTATCACTCTAAACCGCGCAGCGGAAAGGAGATGTGGTTGTGAAACTCATCCCACTTGATAGAGAACAGCCCCTTGAAGTTGCCATCCCGAAGAATCTTGCAGTCCTCCTTGTGTCCGTTTTCGTTCCATCCGCGAAGCTGACACTCCTTGCTGCAGTACCAGAAGAAACCACACTTGGCGCACTTCATCAGCTTGGCCGCCTTCTTGTTGCATCCATGGCAGGCTCTCATCCCGTCGGTGAGGGTAGCGTGAGTTTGAATTTTGTCGCTGAGCTGCATCATGTTGTCGAGGGAGATGGGAAAGATCTGCATAAGGATTAGTATGAGAAGACTCAGAGAGAGAGAATACAAACTTTGAGGGACTGGAGGTCCTCATGTCGGATGCCGATGGTCATGTCGGGGAAGAGATGCTTGACAGCGTAGAAGATCACGACAGTGCTTCCGACCTGAAGATTCGAGGGGCCAAGCTCAACACCACGAGCTTCAGTGTGGATAGCGATCGGAATCTCAAGACCATCTCGGTCTTTGACGGTGAGTCTAACGAGGAAAAGGATGTCGACCTCCACGATCTCGCCGATGAAGACCCAGTGCTTGCGAGGCTCCCAGAAACCGTTGTCTCGCTGGCGGTAGTAGTCCTCGTCGAGCTGGTTGTCCCAGGCGAGGTCATCGAATCTAGGGAAGTGCTTTTTGTCTTGCAGATTCGCGAGTTGGGTGCTGTTGGAAGCCATAATGCCTGGTAGCCAGGGGTGGCTTGTTGTCACTTGTCGATATCTTTGAGCAGACTTGTGATGGTACAAAACGAGTTGGAGGATTTGTGAGAGGAGAAGTTGAAGATGAGGGAGAGGGAACTAGAAAGAATTTATGGCAAGGTGGTGGGGACGTTGGCTGTTTGGACACGGCTGGGTGCAGCGTTTGTCGGCCCCCCGCAGTGCAATAAACAAACACACAGCTTGGGTCTCTCCTTGTACTGAAGGGCCTCCAACGGGCAAGAGTGCTCCCAACTCTGACTGGTAACCGGCTTGCCAGCCTCTGATTTAATGACTATACGTTGTCATGTTTATACGAGATTCTTCTCTGTGTTTGATTACATCTATTTAGTGGTAAGGACTGCTGGCATGATAGCACAGGAAACAGAGCTTCCGTATCAGTAACTGCAATGTAGTAAGAGTGATTTGTATTCATAGAGATCATGATATTGCTGATACAGTTGGCAACCCACGCCATCAAGCCGGTCTACACCACTGTTGGGACCAGGGAGGTTGGAATAGTATCTTGGACAACATATAGTTGATGTAAGAAAGAGTGGGAAACGGCAAAAATATAACTCTTCCACTCCCCGGATTCGAACCGAGAACTTTTCGCATTGAGGAGGTGACTCCCGGAGAAGTCCCTTGAGGGTGAAAACGCGAAATGTGCGACCATTACACCAGAGCGGACTTCTTTTTGATTGTTGATTATGATATAGGTATTTTTGGTTCATTAGGATAAACGAGGGCTACTTATAATTAGAAAAGCGACATAGTGCCATACGCCTCTCTCAGCTGCTCCCACGTAATACTCTTTCTATACGTAAGCCCTGCAACATCGTCCCGATAAAGAGACTTCCTCTCGGTGAAGACATATACTAAGGATATGAGAGTTTGCTAAGTCTGGCAAGCGACCGGCTTAGCAGTCAGTCTATGGGTTGAATGTCCATATATATTGTGACGCTTATATGCGGTTCTCCGGTGTTGTTCATTGCTAGCATTTGCTAGTAAGGACTGCTAGCATGATAGCGCAGGCAACAGAACTTCTGTCTGGAGTCATTGAGTACCTTACCTAGGTACAGTAGTTAGAAATCCACAAAATCTAAATCAGTATACCTTAGACACAAAAAGAATATGGATAGCAAACGGCTTCCACTACTGTGGTCCAATTTTAGATTGCTCCTGTCTCATCATCCCCTCACATTCCTTGATCCAGCTTCTGTGCGTCACACATCTCGGCATATGTTCCATCTTCCTTAACGAGGTGTTTATGGCTCCCACTCTCAATAACCAGTCCTTCGGGAGAAACGAAAATGCGACTTGCTTCCCTAATGGTGGAAAGGCGGTGGGCAA
Source organism: Fusarium sp. HKF-74 (assembly GCA_021223625.1). Classification (NCBI taxonomy): domain Eukaryota; kingdom Fungi; phylum Ascomycota; class Sordariomycetes; order Hypocreales; family Nectriaceae; genus Fusarium; species Fusarium sp. HKF-74. Next base: position 55,711 of record JAJFAS010000059.1, read on the forward strand.
CAGCTACGGCGATTCTATTATTTGTTGTCGCTGCATCAAATAAGGCAGCTTGAACGCCACGTCTAGACTCAGTATCGAGTGCACTTGTTGCCTCATCTAACAGTATCACAGGACAACTGTAGTTGGGGATAAGAGAGCCGACTGGGCATGCTCTGGTCGGCGTCATTGGTTTGTATAGTTATTGGCGTTCCTCTGCCTTCCAGCAGCTAATCTTTTGTTGTCACCGGCCCCCATAGAATGATTATCCGATGACTCCCTACCGCTGAACCGAAGTCATGGCTCCCTGGGGCTACATTGAGGGTCTGTCGGGCTCCGGAGACCCGGACGGCCGACCAAACACGGTGAGGTCGAGAGACCTTGTGTCCATTGGCGAAAGTAAAGGAGTCCATGGAGTCGGTTCTCACAGTTACGAGTCAGGTCTCCACCGTAGTGGCGATGCGCTAGGGAGTTGTCTTCGGCCACCGGAGACCCGGTCCCCGGCTTCGTCGACGCAAAACCTCACATAGTGGGCCAGGTTGATATGTTAAAACACGGCGATGACTATTCCGGCAGCAGAATCTACCTGCTAGTCTAGACCCTAGTTCGGAAGTCCCGAATGGTGTGTTTGGTCGCTTTTCTATTAGCTGGTTTGATCTATTTAATGTCTAGTACATCTCCTGACCAAGGTCCTATTAGCTGAACACACAAAACAACAACAACCCCATCCAGATTTCGTCAATAGCTAACATGGATTCAAAGTCATCATAGTCGGAGGCAGCGTATCGGGCCTGTCTTTGGCCAACATGCTCGAGAAGTTCAACATCGAATATGTACTCCTCGAGGCGCATCCAACGATCGCCCCCCAGCTTGGAGCGAGCATGGGTCTTCTCCCTGGTGGCTTACGCATCCTCGACCAGCTCGGCTGCTACGATCGCGTGCGGGAAATAGCCGGAGACTGTTGTTATTACCAACCAAGCCTTCGTCTGTTCAATTGCAAGATATTGAACAAGAAGAAGCCCAAAACCTTTTCTGAGCAGTTAGAGGAGAGGTATGTCCTTGAAATTGAGAACTAGTGGAATATGCTGACCCAAGTGCTTCAGAACCGGATATCCCCAGATCTTCATCGATCGGCAGATGCTCCTTCAGATTCTTTTCGACAACATCCAGGCCAAGGATAGAGTGATGACGCGAAAGCGCGTTGTGCGCGTCGAAACAGCCGAGAACCACGTCTGCGTCCATACTCAAGACGGCTGTACTTATACTGGAGATATCGTTGTCGGTGCCGATGGGGTCCGTAGCGCTGTCAGAAAGGAGATGTGGCGAAACGGTGTCGAATCAGATCCAGGCTCATTCCGGCCAGACGAGGACAAAGGTTGGTGATCTTGAATTTATCAGCAATGTTGCTGTGAACTAACCAATGGCTTTCCTTCTCCAGCGCTTGCGGCCGACTCAAAATGTATCTTTGGCATTTCCAAACGGCCAAAGTCCCTACCTACTTCTGCTTTGCAAATCAACTCATTCTTTGACGGCCGCAACTACATGATGCTCTCAGCACCAGGGGATCGGCTCTATTGGTTTATGTTCCAGGATATGGACAGAACTACTGGTAGTGAGATTCCCAGATTCACAACCGAGGACGAAGTCAATCTCGCAAGAAAACACTTTGATGATCAAGTCACAGCATGCACGACCTTTGGGGACGTGTACGAAAATCGATTGCAAACGGCACTTGTCTCTCTTGAGGAGCATGTTTTTGCTCGCTGGTATTTCCGGAGAATCATCACCATTGGAGACGCAGCTCACAAGGTATGAGGCATCAGCATCAGGCCAGGTCATGGAAATAGTTAACATGTGCGTGCAGGTTCACCCCAACACTGCCCAAGGCGGCAACGGCGCTCTCGAAACGTCGGCAGTTCTTCTAAACACTCTCTTACGGCGATTAGACGACACATCGAAACTGTCAGAACAGGATATCGAGGACGTTTTCGCCGAGGTTCAAACCAAACGTTTTGCCCGCGCCGCGAATGCTCTCGAGCAAGGCCGCCACACATCATCAATCTCGACGCGCGATACGTTCGCCTCGAGACTCTTCGTACACTATTTACTGCCCTGGTTTGGGGATCGTATAATTATGTGGCTCGCCGTCAAGCATGCTGAGACTGGCCCTGTGCTCGAGCGACTACCTATTCCCAATCGGCATGGCGTCGCTTTGAAGCACGCTGGTACTGTCGAGAGACCTCGGAGCTTAAAGGTCCCGTGGGGGCTCGGAGCCTTTGGAGCAACGGTTTTTACATTGCTTTTTTTCCTTACTAGAGGATCGGATGTGATGAGCTCTTTTGCGGCATTGTTTAGAGGGTATCGAAGCTGTCTGTAAGCCATTAAGGATGATTGCTCTTTTTCTTAGACTTTTCCTAGATATTAGATCGGATCAGATCAGACCAATTAGATTTACTCTTTATGCTGTTTGCATGATCAACTAGTGGCTAAGAGACACTTTGAAACTACTTGTAGCAACCTTTACTTGAACAGCTTTCGACGCAAGCATCCTAGATATTGACTCTGAGGTTGGGACTTACTATCTCAGTTTGTCTATTCTACCAGATGACATATAAACCCTTCAAAGTCTTGTATAAATAACAGGCAAGCTCATGAAAAGAACGCTGTGATGAACCTTACAGTGCTGTTATTGTTATTTTTTATCTATGTCATGCTATCTAGCTTGCAGGTGGAAAGCGATCAGGGAAAGTCCCAACAGACTGCATCAGAGCTTCATTACTATAGAACCACTCTTCCAACTGTGCTCCATGCCCTGTGCGAATCATCGGGTTCATCAACATGGGCCCGGTGGTCACTGTATCTCCGCCGCTTGTAGCATCAAGGTCGTGGTCAAATCCCAGCCCTTGCTGCTGGTCACCATCGCCTCCCCGCGAGGTTTGCATGCCCAGTAACTTGAGATACGTATCCATTTCTTCAGTATCCTGTGGGTGAACGTCGCGCGAGGCTGAGAGCTCAACATAGCGAGTGGCAACGCTGTAGAGGACCTGGAATAGTCGATGCAACTTGGTTGCAGCGCTCGAGGCAGCGGCAGCAGGTTGGATAGAAGCGACAAAGGTGTGGAGGCGGTTGAGGTCTTCCTTGTCTTGGGCTTCAATGACCTGGCAGAAGATGACGATAAAGGGAATGAATGGGGCGAAGAGAAGAGTCCTGCTTCTGTTAATATTCCGAACTGAAGCTTAGTCAAGACAGAGACACGCACCAATGAACATAGGTTGGGAGTAAGTCTTGACTGCTCCTTTCGATGATTTCTAGGCAGTCATGATGCCTGTGGAGAGTAGCTCTAGCAGCTTCGACGCAATTGGGACTGAACGTTGTTAGAGCCCCAGTCTGTTGTGGAGCGGCTCGATAGACGAGAGTAAGTAGTGACAGTCGAAGGATATCGTCTGAGACGGCGAAGAAATCCATCAAGTCCTTGCCAGAATTATCTTTAGAGATCTGGATCCAATCCTTCTAAAATTAATGAATCAGACGGGTGGCGTATTTACAGTTTGGGCTCTGTATACTTACATGAGTTTCTTTCGTGGCCTGCTCCAACATGTGTAGATCGTTCACAAGAAGCTGAACCCGAGTATGTCTGACGTGCTCAGGCTGTGTAATAGCTTCGGGGCAATACAGAAGCTCGTAGATATTGCCCTGGCAGCGCGCAGCTTCAATCCAGAGTACGAAATACGCCATGACTGGTTCTTGATGATCCCTGATTGCTGGCCGGTGTGTTGTGAGATCCCAGTCGGGAATTGTGGATGCTCGACCAAGGCGGAGGCACAGACTCTTATCGAGGAAGTAGTTGGTCCAGAACAGAAACTTCCTAAACTTGGCGTCATCGCTGTTATCTGTATCGGGGATTCTGTGATAGCCCAACGTCTGGCACACCTCTGAGGCCTTGCTGGACAATGCCCAGGAGAGATATGGTTTCGAGAGCTCGATCGCGTGCCAAGCCTATTGTCTGGTCAAGATGGATGCTAACTTAAGTTTCGGTGTCAACTTACGCCAAATAGCAGAGCCGTTATAGCCCCTGGCGTTGTCGGCAGATGCAGTGGCAGATTATAAAGTGCTGTCTCAAGGTTCTCGCGGCACATACGGGCATAGCGTAGAAAAGTGTCCTTTTGGCCTGAAGAGACATGATAGCTATAGTCTGAGAAGAGAGAATAAAAGCCAGCGTTGGCAATGATGAATTCCATCTCGGAGAAAGTATCGGAGAAGTAAACCTGGAGGCAAATATCGGAGAAGTCTCGCATGAGCATGAACTCATATATGAAGCCTGTTCCTGCCAGCCTCTGACCTGTTGAGGGCTTATTAGATTATAGTGGTACAGTAGAAAACGGATCATGTCCCATACTCTTTGCAATTCGAATGAGCTCAACTGCCTTTTCAATAGGAGGCAGCTCATAGCCCGATGGGCGTGGGCGTTGGCTCGGTCGGGAGTGAGGGTACGCCATTTCATTAGCAAACGTTTGCTCTTTCAGTGTTCTAACGACGTGTGACAGTGAGTCCAGTGTGTTTCTCATGTCTGGACCAAAGCCTGGGCTGGGTTCGGCGCTCGCGACTTGATGCATCAAGTTGCTAACAAACGCAGAGTGGGCGGCTAATGAGGACTCTCCTTCAACCCCTAAGACCGCAGAAGGCGTTTGTTGGATATTCTGGCTCGATGGACTTGAAGGAACTGTTGATACGTGCGCAGCTCGTGTCTGTAAAGCGGCACAACATCGACTGGGTTGTTCATTTTTGAGATCGTGGAGTAGGCCAAGGACTTGGTCCATGCGACGATCGAGCTGGTCAATTTTCTTCTCACTGAATGAAATATGATATTGTCAGATACTCAAGAGCAGATGATATTGATTAGAGATTGCATGAGATTTCAAAGTGACGTACTACTGTGGAGTGACTAGGATGCGGTTGTGTTTCTCCCTAGGTTTCTTTTCGGGAACGACACATTCGAGTTTGGTGTTAACGCAGTGAGAACATGGGTACTGCCTATCACAGCGGATCTAATATGCAGACTGTTAGCGCTGAGTGTCCGGGGATAGCCTTTAGAAAGCATTGGAGCTAGGGTATGGCATGAATGAGGCAGAGAGGTGCTGTCTGCATACCTTGCGAACGCGGCAGTTCTCGCACTATGAATAAGTCAGCTTCGCCATCGGATGAATAGTCCAAGACCATGAGTTATGACAGTGTAGAACTAACTGCAGGTCGAATATGGACGTTGGAACTTGGTGACGGGGCCGCTAGCGTGTCGTCGCCGTGAGCAGCTGTATCCGTATCCATGAAGAATGGGAGGACAGGAGAAGACCGGCGTGCAGGCGAGTGGCGGGGAACTGGGATCGCGGGCAGCGACAAGAAACATGGAATTTGGGACCGTCAGAACGATGTTGGCCCAAACCCGTGAGATGACAATGGCGAGTGTACGAGTCACACCGAGTTGCGGGCATCGGGGCCCGGAGATCCGGGTGCCGAGTAGCTTACATGAATATCCATATGCAATTGGTCCAGGTTCTACGAGTGGGTCTCATGTGCATCTTCCTGTCAGGCTTCACTTTTTATCTCTATATGAATCTTAAGACAAGATTTGCGGAATATATTCATACACTGCAGCAACAACTGCCAGTCCCCTCAAAGTTCCATTCCATAAATCATTAGTAAGTCCATCACAGAGACCTACGCCGGTGGTATGACTTCAGGAGTAGAGATAATATATAGTTGGGTAGACAATGGCTAAAACCGCAGCTAAGACAGAGGTATCGCACCGTACACCTCTTTCAATTGGTCCCAAGTAACACTTTTTCCATAGATAAGCCCTGCTACCATCCTCCCAGCAAAGAGACTTCCTCTAGGTGAAGACATGTACTGGCGATAGGTAATTTCTGCACCTTTGGAAGCCATGTAGGTGGAAAGTGGCATAAGATTCGACTGCCCTGTAATATCCAGATCTGGGTTATCAAGAGGTGGCTTTCTTTCTTGCTCTTGCTCTATCTCCCTTATAGATTGCAGAACAAGACTCTTAAAGTCGATCATGGGTTGATTCTCCTCATCTGACATCCCTGGAAAGGTGGCGAATTCTGGGCACACAGACAACTGCTCGAGAGGAGCAGCTTGCGCGCTACTCCAATCAATGATTCCAGTCATATTGTACTCTTTGTCAAATAGCATGTTGCCATAGTGTAGGTCAAGATGGCATAGAGGGAATGGGCCTCGGACCCTATCCTCAACGATCATGTGGGTAAGACCTGATTTCAATACCCAGCATGCTGTTAACCAGTCTGGATCGTCCGGATGCAAGTCCATCGATTCCCGGTTTTCGGCTTGTCTCTGGTTGTAAAAATATTCAAACGACGTGTCCAAAAGTCCCGGGGAAGCATGCCAATCCATAGGTATGACTTGCACAGGCTGATCAGCTCCATCTTCACATCAGAGGCGCCCAATGCGGCTGAAGGTCAGGTTTTGAAGTTCTGTAAATACGTTTGCGAGCTGCTTCGCTACTTTGGGACGATGTTCGAAAGGTACGGTTTTCGCCAGGCCATTGGGAAGGGAGTGGCCACGATGCTCCATGAACATGTATGGGTAGCCAAAGGGTTGGTCTGCAGACATCTCAAAGTCGAACAATTGAGGGACAGGGATGGTAGTTTGTTGCTGGATTATCTTCATTGTGGCAATCTCACTGAGCAATGATGTTTTGTCGTTTTCGTTGAGTGTCTGATGAGGAATTCGAGCGACCCAGAACACGCTGTCCGAAAATGCAATTTCCAGGACAACATTGTTGAACCCGGATACGAAACGCTTCAGATCGATGCTGCAAGAAATATCTAGAGACACGCTTGGCTGGTGTTTCTTCCGCGACTCTATCGCGCAAGTCTCCAGATATCCAAAGTTTGCTGAAGAGAATAAGAGCTGGATTCTCTTGTATTTCTCCGAATCCGGTTTCAGACTGTCAAAACCCTGCCATGAACTACTTGGCCTTTCCATTTCGTCTCTTTAGATGGAAATGGCGGCTAAGGGAATAGCTTGCCGAGTTATGCGGTTAATGGGAACTGAAAAGAGATAGGGAAAATGAGGAAGGGAGGGGATGCCAGGAGATGTTGGTGCAGGGTTTAGAAAGTACCTTAGGCTTTGTAAGGTAAGGTAACTTGTGATAATTAAGTTTGTTAAGTTGGTGGAGGTAGGGCCCTGGGCGGTTACACCGGCGCTGTCGTTGGTTGCCTCGACCTTGGTCAAGTGGAGCTAGCCATGGTGTGCAACCAATATATCTATGAAGCAGTAGGTGATAAATAAAATGTCTGGGGTAGTCCTGCACTCACGGGCTGAGTCACAACATCTTTCGTTAGCCCGATGTAGACAGGTCTTGAGCCGACAAACAAAGCATTCCTGTAGAGCACGATCAATCTGGGATGGTGCCGCAACGAGTCAACTAGGTTAATGGGCAATGGTGAAGTAACCGTATATTCTGGAAGTGACCTGAAAGTCTCCATTTCTGTGGCCTCCTGTCAAACAAAGCACACTCGAGTAAACTGAAAGTTTTTATGTGTAGATCGATATAGGGGACGGTAAGTAAACCAAGAGTAATATCATACTCTACTTTAAGTAGCATTTTCCTTATACACGACGCCCGTTATCTCTTCGGTAAACTTTATCAACAGTGTGGGCCCCATCCGGCTTTCTAAGATAGCTCCATAGGCTCAGAAGGGTCACCATGGCTTAACTCTGCTTATACAAAGCTAGCTTCCCGCAAAGAGCTATCAAGGCCTGCTTATCGTATGTCGAGACTTCCTTGGGATGCAAGCCCACGACTTGTTTCACAAGCTGCGGCTGACGTTGGTCACAGGGATCAATTTCTCGAGCTAATATTCTTATGGTGAGGAATGTCAAAAGTAACGTTCCAGCATCCAGTAATCTACAGTTCGTATAACCACCCTGATCATCGGTTGCAGCGGCCCCTCTTCTTCAACCTTGTACAACAGGAGGGATACTTATTTGTCTCCTATGCATCGCACTTTTCACCGGGTCTATAAGTCACTGATGGCTACTGCAGATTATTAGTGCCTTGTTCGCTTCAGCCCGTATGACCACACAGATTAAGTGATATCATAAGACTACGTGTCGTTCTCATAACCAATCATCCTGGAGGAAACGGCTAGCTTTTGGTCCAAAGGAACGATACATAACACATAAACTTGGAATGTCTCTCATCTTAGTAGCTCCATAGTGTAATACGTAGAAACCTAAATGTGTATAGTATGCATTAGCGTTGTAGATCTCACAAAGCGTTGAGTGTCGGCAGCAGAGCCTTTCTAGGCATAGCGCACTATGAGAGGCATGTCTTAGTGTAATTCCCGAGCTCTATACGGACCGCGCGGTATAAGTAAAGTTATCATAATGCAATCCATCTTGACTGTGCTAGGCCTGATATGATGCCCGACAAGACATAATAGAGTTAACAGCTTACGAAGAACTCATATTCCCAACAACAGCAAACTTGTCAAGGTTAAGATCTCAAGATAAACACTAGTCTGAACTGAGGTAGACTGATAGACTAAATACAGATTCAAGGCTAATAACAGCAATGCTTACTGAATACGATTTAATTGTCCTGGCATTGAGCCTGTGGCTAGACTCTCCAGTACCATCTCACTCATTGATGGATCAGCTTCGACCAAAAGTGATTCCGCTAGCCGAGGTGCTTATCAAACCATCTCAAGGCCTGATCTTCGGCCTCTTTGCTCTGCTGAAACTGATTCTGGTTGCTTGGGTCTACACGGACGCAGAAGCCATGGCCAGCTCCTCGGTACACAACCACCTCCGTCGGAACATCTCCTAAGCTCTGCCAGACATTCTTCATCACATCAATCTGTGACATAGAAGTAACTATATCTTTATCTCCAATAGCAACCGACACAGGCTTGGTCACCTTTTCTGCATCGCCAGGCAGGCATAAACCGCTAGGGTGGCCCGTAAAGACGGCATCAACGAGTGGATTACCCTCCACAGTTCTGGCGTCTGGATGTGTAAGGAATAGTACCGGCCTGCCTCCCCAGCAGAATCCGGCGGCTCCTATACGTCGTCCAGGTGCTTCATTTAAACGGACAGCCTCAACGAAAGACCGGATTCTTGGCCAGGCGCGACCAAAGCTGTTATACATGAAGAACGGAGCAACTCCATACACGAGCTGTGCGGCATACCACCTGCAACGAATTAGTCAGGGCAGATCCCAAATGTTGAATCATTCGAATTACTTACGGTTGCCATATGCAATTCCAGATTGAGCTGGTATCTCCGAGCCGAGGCATAACGTCCTGTATTGATCAGTTAGCCACGGCAAGTTATTGAGGGACATGCGAGTCATGATTTACAAGAAGCCATAAAGGAGCCGGTCGACCGTCCATAAAGTCAGGTAGATAAACCAGAAAGTTGCCACAGAGCGCATAATGATCGGCAAGTAGCCTATTATTAACAAATTCCCATCCGTATGCGTCCGGTACGATAATAATAGTACCCTTGGTTAGAGCATTATCTGATGGGGTAGCGACGTAGGTTTGTCGACCAAAGATGCTGCATACTTTCCCAGTCGGCTTTTCATCACGGCTATAGCCTTTGAAGCATTCGGGACATGACATTGCGCCTTTTCTAGACCAGCTGTAGGTATAAAGAATAAAGGAGAAAAGCAGAATATCGTATCATGAACTCAACTGGATCGGAAGTTGAGCGTCGAAATGAAGGAGGATTTTGAAATGTAGGTGAACCGACTGGATACAGAGTGGAAACGTCTATGATAGTTATATCGACTTTAGGGAGCAGTAGCTGGCATCGACGATCTAGAGAGGGTGGCGTCTTCTACCTGGCTCTCACCGAGTCGCAAGCGCCAACTCTAATAACCGGCTCAGCCGGCTCGCATCATTGACACGTTGCAATCTTACAGGCTCTTCTGAGATCGGGTGTGGCACTCCAACATGTGGAGCCTGATACAGCCTGCACAAGACGTGAATCAAGGCCCTGGCAAAATTGCACGACAGCTACTTATACCCCGCTGTAGCCCATGACCTGAATGCTAATGTTGCACATCCTAGTTCATAAAGTCTACTTTGGCTCAACAGTTCAAGCTTGCGAACGGGAAATCTGCTTGTTTCGATGTCGCAAGTAATAATCATCGGGGGCGGGCTCGCGGTAAGTGTTTGCAGCCACATATCAACTTCCACAAGACATCGATCGTTAACGACGCTCAGGGCCCGGTCCTAGCTTTGGCCCTACACAAGCACGAAATCTCGAGTACGATATATGAGCTGCGACCAAAAGCCTACAGGTCGGGAGGCAATATCGCGATAGCCCCCAACGCCGCTCGGGTGCTGGACCACATTGGTGTATATGGGCGACTACGCACCCAAGGGTTCAACTATGAGGAGATCTCATTCGAGAATGGTTCAGGAAAGGTGCTAGGGAAGTTTCTGAACGGAAGCCAAAAGCACTATAACTTTAGTGCTCTCCGAATCAAGCGATCCATTGTGCATGATGAGCTCTTGGCCGCCTGCGAGCAGCGCGGCATCCCTGTTCATTACGAGAAGAAGTTCAAGAGCATCGTATCAGAAACGGATGAGAACGCGACTGCATTGTTCGAGGACGGAGAGCAAGTCACCGCCGGGTTCATCATTGGATGTGATGGCATTCACTCAAGGGTGAGAAATTATATCCAAGTTGTCCGGCCGGAATTCAGTGGCCTGATGGGTATCATGGGCTCGGTCATGGAAGAAGAGCTTCCCTCGATGTATGCAACATCGCGCCCTCCTCTCCCTTCAATGATGTTCGGCGCTAATGGTTCATTTGCCATTATGCCGTCCAGCTTCGACGGCAAAGAGATTGGATATTTTGCTACTATTGAGGCACAAGATCGCAGCCAGGACGAGTGGTCTCGATTATCCCAGAACAAGGCCGAGCTTCATAAATGGCTCACGGATCGCTTCAACACCTCCGATTTACATTGGCCTGCTCTAGTCCAAGAGCTTTGCGAGAAAACTCCCATCGATAGTCTGACAAGCTGGCCGTAAGTGTCCTCACTAGAGAGCCACGCCTCTATCAAGTAGCCATCCGCTAACTGTTGGGTAGATTTTTCTCTGTTCCTGAACTCAAGGACTGGAAATCCACCGCCGGGCGAGTAATCGTCATCGGCGATGCGGCACACGCGATCCCACCGACCGGTGGTCAAGGAGCAGCTATGGCCTTCGAGGATGCCGAAACACTCTCTTACGTGCTAGGGCGCCTTCGTGACCTCCACCTTGCCCATGCTGGTGGTAGCCATGAGTTGTTTGCGGGCGACATCCTCAACAAGTGGCAGCGACACCGACAGGATCGCATTGTCAAAGTCCTGGATTTCACTTCCAAGAATGGAACCTTGCGCAAGAGTAGTCCGCATGTATATGAACAGGCGGCTAAGGAATGGATCATTTGGGCTGCTTTTAAGTTCATGGGTGCTGAAGCGGGCGCTAAGTGGCTGTATACCTACAATGCAGAGAATGTGCTCGGCGTAATCGTCTAGACATTTTGACGATGGATGGATAGGTAGGGTTTCAGTTACTTTTTGAGGTATTGGATAACTTTACTATTTCCCATAAATGTTGCAATCAGTACAATGATCTGTTGAGCTAAATAAAGTCCACTGGCGAAGTAGCTCCTGTTGATTTAATGTAAGCACTAAATACAAATCTTGAATAAGGTAGGGGTTGTTAGGTAAGTTCTACACTCACGTCTTCTTCTACAAGCTAGAGCTAAAGAGGCTCTGCCGCCGTGATTTAACAATAGAGTCTAAACGCTATCGGTTTCTTGGTGTAGCGCCCGCATCAAATGCCACCACACTAAGGTATGTTTCGTCTTAGGTACCTGGAACTATGGATGCGTACATGACTGAGAACTAGACCTAAAAGCGTCATGCACCCGTCTAAAGAAGCTCCCCTTCAACTAAGGTAGAATAGAAAGAAACAGGATGATAGAGCTCCACGTTTCGCCAATGTGGTGTATGGAAAAACCCTGAGTGTCGACTAAAATGGGGAGGACTTCGTATGAAGCACTTCCTATGCCTTTGACAGATTGTGCATTGAGGCTCTTTCATGATGATTGGCGATATATTTTGTAGTATGGCACTGCTTGATGAGAGTCGTTGACTTTGTCGTTGCTCAGCCTACTTGGAAAACGGCCGGGGCTCGGGATGCTGTTGCCCGGAGACGCGTCGTGATTTGTTACCTTTTCTCCGTACCAAACAACGCGAGGAGGTGACTTTATCCCAACAACCAACATCTCAGTCGACAAGTCATGAGTTGCGCTATCGCAGCAACTCACCTCAACCTATAGCCTGTTGTTAACCTTTGCGATGACATTCTTAGGATTACCACCCGAGATACTCAAAAAGATCTTTGCTCAACTTGACCCGTCATTCTTTAAAGAGGATCTCAGCCGCCTTACAGTCTGCAAGAAGTGGCTCGAGTTCGCTCTTCCTACATGCCTCAAGCGCGTCACCCTCTCTCACGAAGCCCTACGAATTCTAGCTGCTTCTTCGGTAGTCAAAGGGTCTTCGCCTGTTGAAGGTCACCTGGAAACAGTTAATATCGATATTGAAGGATTTCAGCACGGCATCTCTACACACGCTCCCCAGGAATATGAGCAGGGTTCGACTTCACAACCTACGGCTCCATACATATATCCTTGGGACAACCAGGTCAGGGACTGGAGAGTGACCCTAGATGATGGCCTTGCCCAACTTGCCATTGTAGCCCAGCAGTCTCCTCGATTGCGGACATTACGCATGCGAACCTCAAGTTCCTCCTTGCAATTTCCCCTCTTTCCCCCCGGAGGCTATCTGTCACTGTCTACTATGCGAGCATTGCTCTCGGTGGAGAATCTGAGCGTTTTGGTGCTGGATCTCTCTGGAACGACCTTGAATTCTTCAGGACTGACGCAGGTGGACGAACACCATATCTGCCCATTCATTGGCGCCCTTCTTCGTACCCTCAAAACGCTTCACGTGCGCTTGTGCAGCATCTGCCCTGATGTATTGAAGACTCAGGGCCCCGATACGAAGCTGAGACTAAGCACTGTGGCCATCAACTTGTGTCTGCCTCCAGATCAGCCGAGAATACTGCCGTGGAATCATTCAACACCATGCGAGTACCTTGCCGGTGGATTGACCCAATTGAGGGATGGCATACAGGAACAGGCGGAAGTTCTCGTAACTCGCATGGAATCACCCAAAACCATAAGGATCTTGACACACCCCTCCCGGCAACTCGATACACAATCGCTGGATGTTTTGACTGGCAAGACAATGAAACTGGAAGATGATGCGGCATGGGATGAGGATGGCGAAACTATAACGGAAACTGTCTATGAGGACTCGGAATCAGAAGCAGACTTCGACACTCCGATTTTCCAAACTCCAATTTTCCAAGCTCCAGACGACGAATTTGATGATTTCTTGTTCGACTAGACATGTTTGAATAGTCAGGCTTCAGATCAGGTTCTCTTGTTGACTTAGCTTGACATGCATGCGGATTGGCAATATCACCTCTCTGCCGCCGAGCTTGAGTGCTTGACTTCAGCTGATCGAGTCTATCAATCTATTCATCTAGACACTAGACTACACAATGATGACCGGACTCAGGTCTTTGACATCCAAACCCTCCAAAGCTTCCCCGTGCATGATCCCATGAACATATGCCTCTCCAACCAAACTGTACCGCCCATCGCCGTTAGGTCGTAGCAGGCAAGGAACCTGGCAACCATCCAAGATCCACACTTCATCACCTTCGCGTGTCGATTTTAAGCCCCATCCTAAGCGTCCCTCGACTGTTACAAAGAGACCGCGACCCTTGGCTGTCACTGAGATTTCGTGCCTAATACTGAGCTGTCGAGTGTTCACCTCAAGCAGACCGAGTCCACGTTTCGTTAAATTGGAAACGTAGTTGAGAAGGTTCCGCCAAACTCGGTCATCAACTCCCTTTTCTAATGATGCTAAAAGGACAGACCTCGCTCCTGCGAAATGCTTGGGGTTCTGTGTGTCAGTTGTGCCGTATGGTAGTACGCCTCGAAGAATCAGCAGATTCGTGAACTCTTTCATGACTTCATTAGTGCGATCCTTCCATTCCTCCAGAGTCATTGAATCCGGGGGCCATCGACATATTAACAACGCCATTTCGTTGCACAGAACATCCTCCATTTCTTTGAATACGTCTTTACCACATTCCTTTTTAGCAGGATGGCAATCTTCTTTGATGTCCTTTATCATGGTTCTCCAGAACACCTCTGACCTGGACTGGTAGGAAATCACTTGGTCTGGGGCCTTCAGTATCCCAGAAGAGGCTGAAAAAAAATTCCCGTGATTCTTCTCCTCATACTCGTCAATTAGTGACAAGTCGGACGATGGTGGTCCAATGACTGAGGTTTCAGGCACTAATGCCATCAATTCAACGACATCATTTGCTGAGATATGGACCTGCTCACACGCCTTGATGGCAACCTCGGTAACAAACGAGTAAACCTTCTCTTGGACCACTGAACCTTTCCAAAGCTTAACTGCGTCAACCCGGGCCCCCATAAGCTCTACGCAATTCGACGGTAAGTATCGAATGTCGGATTTGGGCTTTTCTCTAGGGGTCCCACAAGCTGCCCACGCCCAATGTCTGCGAACCAGTGGATTGTGACCGATTGCTACACTGAAGTCGGGGACCCATGATGGTAAGTAATTGATCTTGCAAAGGGCCTGATCTTCCTTCTGAGAAAAGCAGTCCAGATTAAAGCCCTTTGACGACATCATGAGTTTGGTGGCCTCGATGTAGACATCGTCAACGGTTTTTGAATAATCTGGGATAAGTTGGGGTCCCTTCTGGTCTGCATCATTTTCCGAGATGCCAATGAAAGCATAGACCTTGTCTCTGGGATCTGTAGCCTGCGAGTCACGGAACTTGCTGGTAATGGTGTTTATCGGAAAAGGTCGATTCCAGTACTTATCGTACTCCTTATAGTTGCCAATACCGAGGCGGTAGCTGATCCTGGCCAGGTTCCTGAAAAATATGGGGTTGGCCATATTTTCTGGATATACTGCAGATCATCGATATATTGCTGGTGACCACCTAGCCAGATTTGAGCACGAACACATTGGCGGTATATACGACCCATCAGTTGAACTTGAGAGTTCTTTTCGGCAATGTCCTTCTGGTTAATGCAAATCTGATCGACCCATATGTACCTAGACATGTTTGGATATGATACAGATGACGGAGTGTTTCGAAACATAGTGAGATAGTGACGGATGGCGATGAGAGCTGTGTGAAGATTTGTTGTGACGTCGAATCTGTGGCCGTTACAAGTGATAGAAAATGGCGTTGTTGCCCAATTTGTATTGCTGGGCTCACGACCTAATGGATCACCCCAAGTGTACGACAATGCATCGTATACAGGTTCATGATTGAGATCTTTGATCACGAGTGAACAAGTGATGGGTTGGAATAAGTCTTCGCTATTCTTAGGAAGATAGTCTATTTTTAGTAGACGGATAGATGTAGGGGTTAGGAGTTTCTCATATTGGAAAGGAGGCAAAGAGCTGTTGGCTGTACGGTCCATCGGCGGCTCAATGAGACCTACCTGAGTGAACCCGGTGTCAAACTCCATGTTGAATCTCCAGATGATAAAGAGAGTCTGAAATATGATGAGAAGATCAGGAGAGTTTACCCCTTTATATAATCTGAGATATTGCTGCCTAAGTGGGTGAATAGTCAAGTAAAACAAATAAAACAATCAAAGAAGACAAAGATGAGGTATTGGCTACTTATTTGTTGGCTTTTACATCAAGACTCACCAGAAAGTGGATGGTTAACCAGCCAAACAGTTACTAGCAAACCTGGCTGCTAAGTTCTGTTTGCAGTTAGGCTCTCAACCACAAGTCTCAAATGCAAAGAACACATCTAGCTCACAAATATCGTGTTGTCATTCAATATCTGTATTCGCAGCCTAAAGCTTAACCTTATAGACCGCCGTCATCCATCTAGCTCACAATCTTTGAGAGCCATTAAGTGGGCAGTGTTTTGAGTTCAATATTTACACAGATAGTAAATGTTCTGGATAATGGCATTCATCATTAAAGCAAGACGAATCACGCAGATAAGCAAAGGGTAAAATTTGGAATCTTTGAGTTCCCTTAGCTTGATTTTCTGCGGCGTTTATGATTATCTTGGGTTTGAAGGATGTGCAGTCTTTGTGCCGACATTCCTTACCTATGTTGTTTTAGTGACATGAGTGAGAAAGAATAGGTATTTGATATCAACACGGCAAAAACCTGCAAGATAGCGTTACAACTACCATGATAGCATCAGGGAAACCTGGGAGACGCTTCCACAAACAATATTTGCTACTCTTTGTTAACAGGACTAAAGAGCCAAACCAACAAATAAGCCAACAGAAGATTGATTGATCAGTGATATGAGCAAACTTGCACTGGGTAGCAAATTCATTGCATGGGATGGCTGGCAAATGATTATGCTTTCGAATGTGAGCGTTTGGGTTAATTATTTGTTCGCCAGAAGTTGTCACAAATTTGATACGCGATTGGGCTTTAATAAATGCAATAAGGATAAATAATACTACAACCAAGAATATTCCCCGAAGAGTCGCAACTACATTCAATGTCGAGTTATTGCACGACTACAAAAGCTGCCCAAAAGAAATGCCATTTTGAAAGCTCCCATTTAGATGGTAGAATAAAATTTGTCTCTAACTAGCGCTTTGACAACTATCTTCATTGCTTCTTATCCTTCCCAGTCCCATTCACTGCAACGTCAACGGCAACGGCGGCAAACCCGCTTGAATACGAACCCTAGTGAATTTTCGGATTCATGCCCTTGTCACGAGTAAAAGGGGCGCGCCAGCTAAGCCCAAAACCGATTGGACCATCTCTGGGCGGAACAGATTCTTTTGAGATACGCTGTCGCTGATCGAAGAGTATTCTCGTTTCATAACGAGCCTGCAGTTACATTGGGAGATGCGACGTATTGAGTCAGAACAAAGGGGCTTATTGCTTTTATAGGAGCGAAGCGAGTTGGAGTCCGAAAGAGGAGTAGTTAGAGTCTTATCCCTGTATTCTCCGACGGAGACTAAGGAGGGTTGCACTATGGTATTGGAGACGATGCGAGAATTTGCCGATGTTACGAGTCAAACTCTATCTACTGGATAAGTCTGTTTCATCTTTGTGCTATTCGAGTCAGTGTCTAGCTTCATAGAAATCTTGTTCAAGTGTCATTCTGCTCATCTTTTATGGAAACGGGCGGAGATATAATCTACAAACTTTCCAACGGCTTAGACGTAAGACCTAATAACTAGGCCAGTCCGAAGGCATCGAATCCATGACATATTGAAATACCCAAATTACCTATTAAAAACTAGGCAAGGCTGTTGTGGATTTCACCCGTCCAAGCTCTGCCCTAATGTTTCGAGACCAAGAAATATGCATTCACAACAAGCAAAACCCACAAAACCAAGCATCACCCGAAGCGAACCGCTCTCCCCGTCTCCATAAGCATCCACAACGTTCATTTCAAGACTCCATTTTCCAAACTCTAATTCAAATACCGATGAAAGGCAAGACACATCCTTTCGGAGGGACAGTCTCTGTTTGAAGATGATCGTCGATATACAATTAATCCGATTGGTTTGTCAAAGATAGTAGCTGTAGATTTGGTCTCGTTAATGACTCGTAGTGCCCGTCGGGTTTCAGCGGGCCAACGGTAGATGCGTAAATTAAAAGCAGAGCAGCCTTGTTTTAGTTTGAGCTGACGACACCCGATGTGGAGTAGTGAGAAGATGTACAGAGTTTGGATGCCGTTGAATTTGCACAGACGATAGATCGTGGTGGCTAGTAGTTCTGGAAGATGTCATATCTATCTTGAGCTTCCAGACACCTTTAGAACAGCGTCCTCAAGAAGTAAATTCTCAAATTTCATAACAGTTTTTCATCCTCGTATTCTCCACGGTGTAACCGGATGCCCCATCTTCCGCGAGGTCCTCCCAGATGAATCCTTGGAGAAGCCCAACTAGGGCCAGGGGCATTTACATACAATTTCACCACTCGGGGAACGAGGAGCCCACAAAACGATCGGCAATGAGGAAATCCCATATCCCATATCCTTGAAAAGAAAAACAGGGTAGGGAAATGCCATTCACCGCTGGCAACCGATGACTCGTGTTCTCAGCTGCTGCCCAGTTATATACACAGCGAATGATCATTGTCATATGCCGATGTTTAGTATAACGCCCGGCCGTTGGATCTGCACGGAACATATCTCGCCCTAGTTTAGTTCTTATCTCACAAGTCTAGTTCATAACGGTCCAAAACATCTGTGGATTTCACTAATGCACGTACATGTCGATCCTGGGCCGCGGGAGCAGAGGTCGTATATCATACATAGCACGATCCCCTCGGCGGGTGGTTCGCTAATCTATTTGATGCGCCTCTTTTTTATTTCTCTTCTTTTGTAGTTTTTGGCTTCTACTTGCCCATTTCAAGATGGAGACGACACCGAGGGAGTCGAAGCAGATTGATTTGTGGATTTCGGAATTCATCACGTTTGGGGCTGCGACGGTTTTTATCGGGTTACGGTTGTTGAGTCGACGGCTTACGAGGATTGAGTTTTGGTGGGATGATTGGTTTGCAATCGGTTGCTATGTAAGTTTGCGACTATACATGTCGTTGACTTTGAGGGCTATACTAACTTCTACAAGTCTGTAGCAATCGCTTGGGTAGTGATCATTCCTATCTGTACGTCTTGATCACGATATTCGATACGACCGAACCTAACCTCGACCAGGGATCAAAGATGCCGGACTTGGACTTCACATCAACGACATTCATGGTCGCGGGGCCAAGGCGGAAATATTGATGCACAACAGTCTTATCCTCTACGTTGCCGAATTATTCTACGCCACTGCCCTCTTTTGTGCGAAAGGATCGATCTTGAGTTTCTACTGGCGCATGTTCCGAGTCACCAACATCAAGCTTCCTATTCAGATCTTAGCCTGCTGTTCGTTGATATGGATTATCATTCGAGTGAGTATGCCCCAAAACCACATGTTTCATGAGAGGCGCTGACGTTAGTAGACATTCATGGGTATCTTCCATTGTATTCCCGTGCAGCGCTTCTGGGATCCCTCGGCTGGAGGCTCTTGCGCCATTGAGGACAAGAAGTTCTTTTTCGGCACTATCCTGGTTCACGTTATGCTCGACATTGCAATCATCGCCCTGCCGATTCTCCAGGTTCGCAAGCTACAGCTACCCATCTTTCAGAGGATCGGCATCATGCTCATGTTCCTGTTTGGTATTGTGTATGTTACAATGTGACTGCTGCGTGATCCTTGCTAACTTCTGCAGTATCTGCGCTTCCGCCATGGTCATCATCGTGGCTTCTACCCAGTTCGATGCCACGTCGGAGGATCTAACCTGGAACTTGGTCACCATTGTAGTCTGGGCTTCCGTTGAAGTGAACCTCGTCACTGTATCAAGTATGTATCCGGATCTTGCTCCCTTGACCGTTACTAACGTTGCTTAGCCTGCCTACCTACCGTCCGTCCCGCTATCCTATACCTATTCACTTGCACCAACCCAACATCGACAATCGGCTCCGGATCCAACAGCTACGGACCCAGCTACGGCCGCAGCCAAACCAAGAACACCATCCGACTTTCAACCCTCCCCAACAACAAGGACAACGACGAGTCAAGCTCCACTCATCAGCTTGCTGATTCCGATCAAGGCGGTCGCGGCTCTTTGTCAGATTTCGAAACTCACGCCATGGATCGATATCGCGGAAACGTTTCGACCGTGACTGGCCGGGCCCATGATCATGGCTCAGAGGAGTTCAACACAGGGTCGCCTTTTGGTGGAATCATGGTCAAAAACGAGACAACTGTTCGTATTTCGACGGCCAGGCCGTAATAATGATATCGGGAGGCAAGCTAGATGGGGAGTGAAGGGTAATACAGGTAACAGGATAAACAGTTTGACTTCGGTGTATAAACGAAACAGCCGGCACAACAGTCACGAAGCTAGAATATGTCTCGATAGAACTTGATAAATTTTATGTCATCACTGTACTCTGTTATTTGTGATGAAGCGATTGATTCATCTCATTCTAAGCCTATGGTTCTCTTAAGGTTTCGGGTTTCGGGTTCGCGTTTGAGGCTATGAGCCTCGGATTTCCTAAATCCGAACTGCAACAGCTCTGGCAGTTAGTTAGAACAGTTACCTCTAATGCATACGAATGGTTATTTAACCCAGAACTTACTTAGAACTAGCCCCAGGTTCCTTTGCCGCTTGCAATTACCGCCGCTTCCCCGCAAATATCCCGTCCAAGGAGTTCTGATCCGAACACTCAGTATAGAGACCGTCCTCCGGGCCCGCACACACAGATACGAATCACAGACAACACTACAACTCAGCTTCACATACCAAGTACTTCCCGAGCCGACTTCCTCGCCCGTCCGCTCGCCAAAAGACTCGACCTTTCTCCTAACGAGGGCGTTGAATGGCACAAGGTCGTCTCCATCTTTTCCGTCAATACGGTAGGTGAAATGTAGTCTATTTTCGACATGGCTAATGATTTCCAGATTGACAACTTCTCAGTTACGCAAGCTATTCATCGACTGAATGATATCATTACCCCGCGAGCGCCACTCACACTGCTTCTGACCTGGAGCATCAACTGCGTTCATCTGGGGTCAAAGCGATCTTCACGTGCGCTGGACGTCTGGATATCGCCGTCAAAGCAGCCAAGACAGTGGGCATTCCTCAAGATCGCATTTTCATTCTAGCTACACCAGACGACAACTCAAAACTGCCGTTCACAACATTCGACGACCTTGTCACAGAGGGCGCAACCCTCCCGGCATTGGAACCACTAAGATGGGTCAAGGGCCAAGGTGCGAGGCAAGTTGCCTTTCTCTGCTATTCCAGCGGGACTTCTGGTCTTCCTGTAATGCATGAGACTATTGTAACGCAGTCGCTAACTTACAGATGGCAGGAAGCAGTCATCCCTCTTCAAGGGAACTTAATGTGATTTTAACTGTATTTATTCATGCCACGTATAACTTTGTCAGTAGCCATATCTAGGGGATTAAGCTTTTTTATTAAAGTCTATTTCCTTATCCTAAAAGCTAGATCTAGTTACCTAGTCCTAATTTTCTTGCACTTCTATATACTTAATAAGCAAGCTTTGTAGCCACAGCTCGCTACTTCTTAAGCTTATTAAGAAGGTCCTATTTAAAGGACCTTCTCTCTAGTCTTTAACCCTCTAGACTAGGTTCTCTAGCTATTAACTTTAGTCTTTAAGGAATGCCTATTTCTAAGAGTATCTGTTAAGCCCAGAGGTAAGACAGTGGCAGCCAAAGATCACTAGTCTAAGCCTAGTAATATCGCCCTTCCTACTATTTAGTATCTTAAAAGGGATAAGATGCTTATTAAACCTCCTAAAGAGGTCCTTAATAAATATCTAGAGGAACTTACAGTCTTTAATTAATAGGTCTAGGAATAGCTAGTTATCCTTATAATCCTATTATAGTTAGAGGTCACTAGTTAGTGGCTAGAAAGTAATCCTTCTACTTAGAAGTGGTATTTTTATAGTTTTATAGTTTTTATAGTTTTATGGTTTTTTTATATAAGAATTTCTTTTACTCTAGTAATAAGGGATTAGGTCTAAGATAGCTTCTTATATCTTTAGTAGCTATTAATAAGGTTACTAATTAAATTATTATAAAAGTATATTATTCTGCTTTTAATTAAGAGGCTTATCTTTATTAAGGCTATGTGTATATTGCCTTCTAAAAGCTAAAGTTAAATAGGATTTTTTAGTGTAGTGGCTTGATATGCCTCGCTGAGGCGTCATAAGCTTTAAGTATCAATTAAGCAGGAAGCAGTCATGATCTCCCATGGAAACATCATCGCGAACATCCTTCAGCTCACCACATATGAGAGTATTTCCCGTCGGAAAGATTTCATCGAAACGCAAGCATGCCTCGGAGCTCTTCCCTTCAGCCATATTTACGGACTCCTCATCATTTCCTTCGCCAGCACATTCCGAGGCGACGAAGTTGTCGTTCTGCCCGAGTTTGATCTGGAGAAGGCCTTGGCTGCCGTTCAAACATACAAGATTGCTCATATGTTTGTCGTAAGTTGTCGCCTCTGCCATAAGGTCCAAAGGTCCAAATCCTACCACCGAAGGTCCCGCCGATTATTATTCGCATCATCCGCAATAAGGCCCTGTGTTCAAAGTATGACCTGAGCTCCGTGCGTTGGCTGTACACGGGGGCGGCCCCTTGGGCTCGGAGGTAGTTGAGGAGGTAAAACGACAGTATCCGAAGTGGCGTGTCGGACAAGGATACAGTAACACTCATATCACCATTTTTGCTGTAGTCCATGCTAACTTGTGCAGGTTTGACTGAAGCCTGTACAGTAGTTTGCACCACAAGCAAGGACGACATCGACATTGGATCTTCAGGCTCTCTGGTGCCAGCAACAAAGGCGATGATTATCGATATCGAAACGGGCGAAGAGATCACAGAGTACAACAGGCCGGATGAGCTGCTCGTGCAGACACCCTCATTGGTTCTGGGTTATATGAACAACGAACGTGCCACATCGGAGACTTTCATCTGGAGGAAGGATGGCCGCTGGATTAGAACTGGCGATGAGGTTCTCATTCGATTAGCGCCTTCTGGGAATGAACACCTCGTAGTGGTAGACAGACTCAAGGAGCTCATCAAAGTCAACGTAAGTTTGCTTCATAATCCTATCAAATTCAGGTCTTTGACAATAGCAACTGACATGTGGACAGGGTCATCAAGTTGCCCCCGCAGAGCTCGAAGCTCATCTCCTCTCACACCCCTACGTCTCAGACTGCGCTGTCATCCAAACACCCAACGACAAGGCCGGTGAGGTACCCAAGGCATACATAGTCAAGTCGGATGCTTGTGGAGGACAATCTGATGATGCTGTTGCTCGGGCAATCTGTCAACATGTTGAAGATCACAAGCCGAGATACAAGTGGCTTGGAGGTGGTGTTGAGTTTATCGAGACAATCCCAAAGAGTCCGAGCGGTAAGATTCTGCGAAGGTTGCTGAGAGACAAGGAGAAGGAAACAAGAAAGAGTTTGGGGGCAAGGCTTTAGCTGTTTGTTGGGACTATGCAGTTTGCCTGGTTACTTTGGCAAGACATGATATTTTATACGTATTTGATCAAATAAACCGCAAGTGAATAGCCTTGATTGAACCAATTTAAGTACAATAAGTACCAGTAGGAGCTACCCATATCAGTCAATAAAGGAATAGCAATGTCGTCCGTCATTGTTTGGAACTAGTCTTATTGTCAATTTGAAAAGCCATATCGTAACAACCACACCAAGTCGATGCATACTGGACTATTGAAAATTATTCTACATCCAAGGGACGTCGTGGAACTTCTTCCTTATTTTATTACTTAAAGATAGCATTTATAGGTATTAATATCATCCGAGGTCATGTTTGAACAATTTGTATAATATAGATCATCGCAGATAGATGTTATTTATCAAGACAAGCGTGTTTTCTATTACGAGATGATAAATGCAAAAAGGAAATCCCCGGTGCAAGATTCGAACTTGTGACCTTTGCCTTTTACTTAAGAGAAAGTCAGTCAAGAACTGGGTCAGAAGACACCAGTAAGAAGAGGCAATGTGCTACCAACTGCACCAACCGGGGTTGAGTGGTATTGTTGACACTCGAGTGTGGCATTTGTATACATAAGTATTGCCACAGTAAGCATATCTGCCACTGCTGCGAAAAGATCATCCTGCCCAACCTGCAACATCACGACAAACCACAATGTTGACCGCTACAGGTAAACACGCTGTGATTGCCAGGGTTTGAGAATGAGTTTGTGATAGTGATTGAGAAAAAGAGAATCCCCCAGTGCTGGATTTGAATCAGCAACACTCGCCAGTCAATCCGTGTATGAAAACAGAACGGCACTCATAAGAGCAGTCGTGTTAAATACGGCGACGTGCTAACCAATTGCACCAACCAGGGTTAAGTGGTATTGTTGAAATAAAGAAGTGATGTTTCGGTTCCCATGGGGAAAAAGTAAGTCCTTGGGGAGGAATTCAAACCCCTACCTTCGCCCTGCCTCTTCAGAGATATCCTGGGGCTACGTAGCTGGTCTGGCTGCTTTGGATAGCGGCGATATTTCGCGGTTTTCTGATTGAAGTTTATCTGATTAAACAAATTATAATGGAGAGGACCTTCGGCAACCTCAACGTAACCCGTAGCTTGACGTGCTGGGGTGCGAGATGTGAGTCAAACTTCACCAAGTAGGTTGGCATACTGATCTTTGTTGTGTATGTTTTTGGTATGCTGCCTGAACTGAATCTATGAGACTGTTGTTTCGAGTTGATGGAATTGATAGCTGATGCTTGTGTATGCCTTGATTGTACAAGGGACTTGTCGCTTGAGGCGCGGAAGAAAGACACAGAGTTATAAAAAGGATTATATATTAGTAAACGGGTTTTTCTCATGGGCACAGTATTATGTAGCAGGCATTATCCAACGACGCAAGTATTATATAAAAGCGAATGCAAAAAACAAATCCCCGGAACGAGGATTGAACTCGTGACCTTTGCTTTGCCTCAAGATCACGTAATGTATCTGTGTACTGCACCACAGAGGGTAACAGTGGGGAGGCAAAGACAATGTGCTAACCAACTGCACCACCCGGGGCTGAGTGGTGTTGTTAACAAAGAAGAGCCATATTGGGGTAGATAACCATTGAAATCTATGATACTGAATACAAGAGTTACATAGATTCGAACCACTATTCTTTGTCGGTGAGTCCGTGTATAAACACGGAACGGTGATATCGAATCGACCGTACACGGCGAAATGCTACCAATTACACCAACCAGGGTTTATTGATGGCGGCTGAGAAGCATACTGTAGATTATATATGCTGGGTTACTCACGCGCATTTGGCGCTTTGCTAATGTGACTAAATAACTGCGATATGGCACTTGCGATTCTGTTTTGCTGCTCCACATGACACGCGCCAGAGGGTGTGTTGACCTATTGCCAAACGCAAAACACCACACTTTATCAAGATAGTGAGCGACTCTTTCTGCATCAAATGGTAAGACACGGCGAAGAGAAATCACAATTTTTGACGATCCAAGCGTGTCCTGAAAAGTCTTTTTCGTCTAGAATCATCAGTCGCTGCGAAGAAGACGGGGCGCGTCAGCTGAGACTTGGAGAATCGCTGGGAGCGGCCGCCTTGCATGCCTCTACTGAACCGATCGACGAAAGCTGGCCAGAGTGATACTCAAGGTGGTTGTGCAAGATTGAATTTCACTGGTACAGATGTGTTATTTGCAGTTGAGACTTGTGGCTGAGAGAACAGGCTGTTTAGATGCAGGATCTTCGACTCATGAAATTTCTGCTGGCAATTTCCACGAGAATCAAGAAAAACTGATAACGTGCGCCTCAACCCTTGGTGCTCTTCAGAATGACAAGGCTGAGCTGAGTTGATGGGATGTAGTCGGCGGTTGTGGACCCGAGTGGACCTCCACCCTATCACCATCAACAAGACCCATAAATCTAACATCTCACGACAACCACCCTCTCGACCTCTTCACGAGAATATTCCTCATCTCATTCTTTTAATTACTGAGAATGGTCAAGAAATGGAGCGTGAGGAGCGCTAGGCTTCAATGCGTGGGAGATCCTGGTCTGGGCTTCCAAGAATCGGCCGAAGACCGAGAAAACATTATCTGCTGTATCAAACTCAAGTGTGTGAGATACTCAGTCAACGGTTTACTATCGGTTGGAAACAAGGTTCACACTCGCGTCTCAAGTAGTTCTCATTTCAACGATCTATGGGCTCATTATCCACTGCACCGAATGTACAAATCGCGATATTGTTCAAGGCGCCCCCGGATGTGATTGGGGCCAAGCGGCGAGGCTGTTCTCAGAGTCGTTGGTCTGTCGCTCAGAGCGAGTGCATCATTGTAAGCGCGAGGTACTATTAATGTCATAGACTTGTTATCTACTGTTCCCTCTGGTATTTTCTGGATAAGATCTCCAGTGGAGAAAATTCGCATCGCGAGCAAGAACAAGGTGTGGTCGAAAGCCACATCATTTGGCGCTTGGTGCAAAACCAGGACTATATATGATTAATGAATCAATCTGCCTGATTGGTTGTTCTCTCTAATATCTGAGAAGCAGAACTCTCCGAAGAAGTAATGGTAGAGTGCGAAACGTGATGTTGTATATGAGGTCCGATTTGGTGATGTGTGGCAACAGAAAACACATCACGAACTACCACAATGCAGCTGACGTTAACATAGCTCACTGCGCGATGCGATGTCTATCGCAGGAAAAAAATGAATAAAAGCTTTCGTGGGTTTGAACAGGAACTGTCATGAAGTCGAAGCCTTGAAAAGGCAAAAAGGTTTGGTCAGGATTGAGTCTCGCCCTCGTCAGGGGTCAGTGACTGGGTTTCGAACGGTGTAGCCTCTGTAAGATGACCACCTTTCTCATAGGGTAGGGTATGTGTCCACCTGACCACACCCCAGTTTCTTGTCGTGTCCCATGTGCTTGGAGTTGTTTTACTTCAGGCTATATACCTTATGCAGCTGCGTCACTGATCGCGGAACATCGATGGTCCTGGCACTGGCAGGCAGTGTTCCCTCTGCACCACTGTTCTACCACACCGCAGAGATATGTGCCGGTGCGATTTCTCTGAGGAAGCACTGGAGTGCACCGCAGCGGCTTATTCCCACCCTCCTTCGCCAAAGAAGAGTAAACATGCGAGGTGACTTTTGTAAGAAGCCTGGACTTTCTTTCAGCTTGTGAGCCAAAGGGTGATAATGCATATGAGTAACAGAGTAACAAATATATTTCAGTAACTTCACTAATATGGTCGGATAACGACACTTGGAATACAAGAGATCTTTGTGAAGTCTGACTTTTCATTCTACACCATCAACTATCTTGTGAACCATTACTGTTGAATGCGCCGTGTCGAATTGCTTTGGCCTGGCTCTGGCTGGTCTTCTACCCACACTCTCACTAAAATCTCCCATTAACGGTCAACCTCCATTTCCATCTGATGTTCCTTCTCTAGCTCCGTCAAGTGAAAGACCTGACTGGGAGTACAATGATGATCCACAAGAACACGAAGGCTGTTGGGGATCGAGACGCCGTTCTGGAGACAGGTCTTCCAAACACCCTTCAAGTGGGTGTAGGAGTCGAAATACTCCTTTGGTGGGCCAATGTCCTCGACCTCTTGTCCTCCAAGCTCACCTGGCTTCTTCATTATCTCTTTTCGAGCACGTCTCGCAATCGCCCGGTCGGGAGTGGCCAGTTTCTTGCCGAGGATCTTCATCTGGCGTGTGAAGTCGCGTAGGGTGATCGTATTGTCTTCCGACTCGTCGTCATCGCTCAGAGCAATCGGTTCGTTTGTGGTGTCGTTAGGCTCAACAGATGGAAGTGCGTTGTCACTTCGCTCTAGCTTTGGAATTGTTGTGCCAGCTGGCTGAACAGCGGGGCCGTCGGGGTATAAGACGTTACGAAGAACGTTCTCGTATTTGTTCATACTAGGCATGCTGGCGGTGACAACCCAAAACGGGCCACTCCCTACGGTTTGCTGTTCTGCCACAGGCTTCTGGCAAGTTTCGTCCAGTTCAATGATGAACGTACATGATTTAACCTTGCCGAAAACTTGAATAGCAATGGAGAGCCATTGGATCCCGTTGAGTTCACCGAAAACCTTGACTAAGCGTTCGCTTCTTAAAAAGAATTCTTTGTTGGTAGGTCGGAGCTTTCGATAAACGATTGCTGCGATTACACAGCCCATGACATGTGCTGGTGGGCAGACGATCTTGCCGGTTCTTGCCTGAAATCTCGTGACTTGGGACACACTCTGTAGCATAAATTTCACGTCTTCGAGCAAGTCAAGACTCGAATGGTGAAGTAGTCCGCTATATTTGATTTTTCGAGCCATGAAACTAAAGCACTCTTCTGCTTCATGCTTTTGAATTCCCACGGAGTTGAAGATGTCGGCGGTGATAGCTTCACAGACATCGAACATCGTACCTGGAATGAGATGATGGAGAGGAACATTTCTGCAGACGTCCACTCCGATACTGTAGATGTCTAGAGTTTCTTGGGAGACATCGGGAGCAATAGAGTCTGCATTTGACTCGATCTTCAGCGGCATTGTCGACATTGTTGGTTGCTGACTAGAAATGAAAAAGGTGGTTAGAAACGCGACCAGCCCAATAAATATTTACTCACAGAATTGTCACACCAACGCACCTCGGAGGTTGTGAGAAGAGGAACAAAGCTGTGAGGGCTGAAATTGGGGCTGTGATTCCCGTCGAGAGAAGTGGGGCCAGATCGGAGTGAGGGTGTACCTTGGTCCGCACGAACCAGCAACAAACATTCTGACAGTAGAACAAGGTCTTAAAGAAGTCTAAAGGAGTCTAAAGAACTCATAAACATATCTAAGATTTACGAAGCTTCGCCAAAACTTTGCTCAACTTTATAAATTTATGCAAAGTTACGTAAGTCTTCTAGTCACCCAAAGTAAGAAGTATTCTCTTTGGCAATGGCCCCCTATTTGAAAGATGCTGACCATGCCCCTCTTCAGCCTTTTCCATTTCTTCTCCAAATCCCCAAACCAACCACATCGCATCATGGCTAATAAGAACAGGGCTCCCACGAAGACAGCTCCCAAATACAACCTTCCTCCTACACTGAAAGTGACATGCGTTCTTCAGATCAACGGCGAACCTTTCGGCGGCAAGGAACTTGGCATCACCACCAGTATTTCTACTCACCTGCGCGCTCTGAGGAGCCCAGATAAGGATTCATTCCTTGGCTTTGTCATCGAATTCCCGCTATCGCCTACGGGAGAGAACACCGGTTTCGGAAATTGTCACCACAGTGAGCTCTCTAGATTCGTGTGCCCGATCCGACATCTGCTAACAACATTTCCCAGTTGACTTTACTACTCAGAGGGCCGTTACCAGCAACACTTGGAAGCTCACCGTGAAATTCCCTCGTGAAAATATTGATCTCACGTACCGGGCTGCAAGTGAAGAAGAAAACGCAAGATATCCTGCCAGCAAGAAACACATGACTTGGGTCGACGTTGTTCTAGGCAAAGATGCAACAGTCTATGTCCAAGGATTTGGAATGCCATATTCAAACCCAGGTCACCCGGCTGAAGATTGGCTTCGATATCCCGCCTCGACAACTGTTATGGGCGGCCTAACCCTCTTGGATATCATCCAACAGCGACACTTTTCGTTTCTCGCTTCTCGAATCGAAAGCGCTATGGCCACGAGGTGGAGCGTCGCCAGTCTAGCCCCCAAATTCGATTACGGCTATGGTGCAGACCAGTCATGGGACATGGACAGATACATGAAGCAGCTCCATGATGTCAAAGGCCACCGCTTCCAGGCTGCATGGAGCTTTGAAACCGACGACTCCCATGTGACTGCTTTGACGCAGAGCATAGTCCAAGATTTCATGTGGATCCAGAAATTCTGTCTAGACATGACTACTGAAATGGGCTACGCGTACTTCGTCAAGCATCCAGGAAGTCGACGGTCAAAACGATGGCTAGTCATCGTCAGAATGGACAGGGGGTTTTGGAAGAACAGAGAATGGTCTCAAGCCTGCATCCAAGGTACCATGAAGATGGTTGTTCATCCTAGATTAGATGAGCTCCCCGAGTCATGGACCGAAGATATTTCTGAACGCTGGTCAGCCCGTGTCTGCCATGACCCCCGTGAAGCGAGATTGCTCAACCGACACGGGATCACTGAGAACGACTACGTTATCAAGGTCATCGAGCCTCATCAGATCCAGCTGGGTATCAGAGAGTTTGAGAGCCGTGAGGCTGCCGACGCTGCCTTTGAGACCGACAAATCGCTTTAGAACCG
This sequence comes from Fusarium sp. HKF-74, assembly GCA_021223625.1. Classification (NCBI taxonomy): domain Eukaryota; kingdom Fungi; phylum Ascomycota; class Sordariomycetes; order Hypocreales; family Nectriaceae; genus Fusarium; species Fusarium sp. HKF-74. The sequence goes on from JAJFAS010000059.1 coordinate 85,725, forward strand.
CGTGTCGTTCGAATGGGATCTGCAGCTTCCTGATGCCAAGCGCCAAGTCGACGCTGTTTGCGACCTCCTGCCATCGGCCGCCCCAAACCGCCAATTCTTCCGTGACAAGGGCCTCGAAGTCTCAGAGCTTGGCGTTGGGAGGGAGGCATTGACGATGAATCTGCACAGAGATCTCCTACGTGGTGATGGCTTCTGGAAGACAATGATGGCCGCAGATCCAGTGAACGAGATGGCAAGCAACATGGGAGATAAGAATACCGGTAGCCAACACCAACGAATGGCTTTATCTATGTTACCGTCTGTCAACTTCCTTAAAGATGATGGTAGAAGCGGTTGGACTGAGACTCTATTGTCCGAAGTTTCTGATGCCGACCAGCGTCCGCTTCGTTACTATCTTAGCAACCGCCCTCTCGGCTTTGGCATTTTCACAAATGTAAGTATCTGACCTTGAAACTCATATTCTTCCCATACTGACGAGAAATGTAGGGACTAAGCACCGACAATACCTCCATTTTCCCCGTGGCAGTCCTTACGATGCATACAACCGTGGGTACCGTCATGGCAAGCGCCCCGACTCCTACCGCCGTGAACAAGTTCGCTTCTGCCCTCCATACCGCCTCTCGCAGCGCCGTAAGCAAGTACAACATCGGGAAGAGCCAAGAAAGCAGTCGCCGAGCTGCTCTGATCATCCGTGGCTTTCCACTTCAGGTCGAATGCGACGCCTTCAAGTGTTTACTTCAACACCCTCTCGTCGGCGATGAAGCCGCTGGTGATGATGAATGGGGCGTCAAGTTGGACTGGAAGCTCCATCTCTCGGCCACGTTCTGGCTTCTTACCTGCCTTGGTTCCCGAACCTTGCCACCCCTGCATAAAGAGGATGCCAGAATTCTCCACGAGTTCCAGTACATACTTGAAGATTCAGAGATCTTCACTCGTCTTCTCGAACGGGTTTCTGGCAAGATCTCGTGGGAGGAATACGTGGCCGGCGAAACTGTTTCAGACACTGAAATCATGAAGCTGATGGAGATGCTTATCGAGGTCGCAGACATTGTCTGTACGACCCCATCCTTAGCCCACACCGAGGATCATCTCAAGAAGTGGAAAGTCGAGCGGGCTCGAGGGATCGCCATTTACGAAGCTGGCGGCATGAGCCGTGGTGATCTGTATTCCATCTGGGGTAACACACTCTTGCCCTGCTTTCTTGCCGGCGATGAAGAGTTTATCCCTCTGGAGGTGAAGAGCTACCATGACAAAGATGCCCAGGGAAACATGCGGAACAGATTTGGGGATGATGCTCGGAAGTCGGCGCTTGAGTTTCTTGTTGCGACTGGCTGGCCTGTCTATTGTGTTCGTGGTTAGTGAGATTTGACTGCCGTTGTAGTACAACATACGTGGAAGGGTACGGGGCATGACTACACTGGTCAAATGTTAGGAAGCTTTAGGGTAGTCATTAGGATAGCCTTTGCTAAACTTTCGAAACTTAGTAAAGTCTGTATGCAATTTATCAGGATCCCAGAATAGAGTCTGAAGTTCCTTTACCCTTCAGATGGCATTATAGTAGTATGAATCCTTGAAGAAACCAGGGTAAGTTGACTATACGAGAGCTAAGACGGAAGAAAACACAAGAACGTGTGGTAGACAAGCAGCGAGGGCTAAGGGTGGAAAAGTAGATAGAAAGGAGGTAAAGGGTCTTGCCATGACAAGCCTCCGTCCGATTGGAAACTTATATAGTACGCAAAGCTTCCGATGTATCATTAATGCATATGTTTCGTGCAAATTAAGTTAGGCCATATAAGTTAACCAAGGTAAAGTGCAAGACCAGGTAAGCCCGAATGTACATTGGGTATTTTTTACGGAAACCTCACCCACAGCCGAAGCCGCAAGTTCGAAAACCAGGACACTTCTACAGAAGCCTGCCGCGTTCGGCAGTGAAGACGTCGTTAGACGTTTACTTAACTAATGTTAGCATTCACACAGTCACCTTCACGCATGGGGCGTGAGACAGAGGACACCGGATAAAAGACTCCATTATCGGGGTTTGGATCTAGCCGCCCCCTCTGCAAAAAGTCATCCCATGTCTTGAACTCCGCACTAAGATCTATTATTTCATCAACACCATCCCGGGTAAAAATCGCATTCGAGTTAATACAGGGCGGCACGTGGGCACGTACTAATATATTTGGCGCCGCCACCACCGGCGTCCTCCAAAGCCACAATGATCCCATATCCCTTGCGCTTGTTGTTTGCCGTGGTGGTCTCGGTACACACGTGTCCCGGGACCATGCAACTAGGTCGTCCACAGAGGTGACTAATTTGGGCGTCAGGGGAGCATTCGAGCCCGAGGCTCCAGAGCAACACTTCGTGTAGGAGGGCAAACTTGTTGCCGCCGCCCCAGCTCAGCTGAATGTAACCATTAACCTTGTTGGGGGCCTTTAACGAAAGTCGACAAAAGCCATTAACTTTAGAGGACTGAACCTCCTTGTCGAGTTTTAGATTGCATAGCTCAACAGAACTTTGAAACGCGAGGCGAGCCTCTTCTCGTTTCTAATCCTAACCCGTCAGCATTTGCTACTACCAGAGACACTATTACGGAATCCGACTTACGATTTGCTGAACCAGCGGGGACCGTCTAGGTCGAGAAGTTTTTTTTCTTGGTCGAGGACTTGAGATTGTTTTCGGTCGAGGACCACTTGATTTCTTTGAAGGTCGAGCCACTAGGAGCTGTTAGTCTTATGCCCAACAAGCCAATCTCCTCTACTTACTAGCGAAGCTGTTGCTAAAAGAAGCCTTAAAGAACCGAGTTTCCGGGGCGGCGCGGAACTTGCTTATGAATGACAGAACCAGGACATGCATGCAGGCATTAGGGGTTAACGGGAGGTGAGCTGCACGTACAACCAAACTAGACCACTAAATCTACCAGCATCGTCAGATTAGATCACCAAGGAAAATATCGCTGATCCGGCAAATCTATTCCCATGGATATCATTCAAAACATCCCCGTGGCCTTGAGGAAGAAGTCCACGGTGAAGCTTGCATTTTTGCGACGTGGCTGGCGTGGAATGCGACATCCTTGGCGGGTGCGTGTAGAAGCGATGGAATCGGCTCACATGACATACCTCCAATATTTCTACCATTCTCAAGGGGTCTAACTATTTCCACTTCCTCATGGAACAAGTGAAATTGGCTCACGGAGCTGATGCAGCCAATGTTGATGTGTCACTAGATAGAGCAACGCAGCGTACCGACAGTCCTTTCATTTGCCGTTTTCGAAGCGCTCTCTAGCTTGGTAACTTCTCAAAGTCATCACTGTATTCTTAAAGACTCGCCATCTAAAACTTATCCAGCTTCAACAAATTCTCCATCCATCGCAGTCGTGATTCACAACCACCCCTCTTCAACTGTCCTTTTTACCATCCCCTAAAATCGCGCTTCACAGCTCTGGAAGGACCATCATTGCCCACATGGAGCTCACCACCCTTCACTTCATATGCCTTATCTGATATCTCGATGTGAATCTTCCATCTCAGTCCTAGATCTTCAAAGTCATGTTAGCCACACACTCGAAAGCACCCGCAGAATACGCATAACAACTTACGCGACTGTTCTTCTCCTCAAGAACCCATCGTTTCACCCAAGCGGAAAGCCTCCTCAAGCTGAGCTAGACGGAAAGCCTCATCTGCGCTACAATGAAACTTGACCAGCCGACGAAGACTTTCTGGAACACTTCCAGACTTGGCCAGACTTCGGTACCATCGCCTCTCAATGAACGGAAACATCTGCGGACCTTGGTGAAGCGTGTGCTGCAGGCTCTGAAGCGACAACGCCATCCCCGCTCTCTAGTCAGTGATGGCTTCGTTCTGGAGTTCAAATGCAGTGGCGAAAGCGCTACGCTCAATCTCCATTGATTCGCGTTCCTGCTGTACAAGCTCGCACGCCTCCTGTTCCATCGCCTTCATCTTCTCGTCATGGAAGTCAGCGAAGAGGGCGACTCCCCGACGGACCTTGTTAACCACCTCCCGACGTTCCGGCTCTGGAAGTCCCTTACGCAAGGGCTTCAGATCCGCAACGTAGAAGCGAAGGATATCCGCGCCCATTCCGCAGAAGGTCATGTCCTTTCGTCGGTTGGGGACTTCAACAGTATACTCCCATTCGGAAATATCTTCGTCGATGAACTCAGAAAGTTTGTTAAACCACATCGGGTCGTGACTTGAGCACCAGGTATGAACGGTGTGCTTCATCTCGGAAGGCAGGACGCGGAGGATTGGTTCGGCGAGCCATTTCGATACTGCTGGCCCGAGGAGTTTGTCGATAAACTTTGACTTGCCCATCTTGGCGATATTCTCGCCAGCTTTCTCAAGTGCTTCTTCCCTGGTGATTGTCTTTTGAACCAGAGTGGGGGCTGGGTCGTAGCTATCCTCGGAGGAGACGGACTCTGTGTCCTGCTGGTCGAGAGACGATGCAGACATCTTTCTTTGGAGTGCTCTTTGCAGGAAGTTAGGTTGATCGTCAGGGAGACTCTTTGCCTTGTTATGAGCAGCTTTGATTGGCATGAATCCTCACAGAAGGAGCCAAACAGGTTGCGAAACGGACGTTGAGTTTCTTGTTCCGTAATTGTACGTGACTGACGACACTCCCAAACACGTCAGTCAAGTTTTCTTGTTCAGTTCGCAACAGAGACTTACCAAAAAGCCCAAAACGGTTGATTATAAGCTCTCAGCCCTGGGGCCATCAACAACAGACACAACGCTTGGCCTCCGAGCTTCCACTGAACGATGGCAAGATGCAGTGGTAGGATGACTCGCTGAAAGATATTCTGGACAAGAGGAAAAACAGAAATTTCAAAAATAATGAAAGTTAGGTTCTCAAGTCACAAGACGTAAGCCAAAAGCAAAGACTAGGGATTCAGAGTGCGTCAAGATGAGTGAGTGGATCAGAGGAAGAAGAGATGAGTGGGCCTCAAAGGAATGGTCTCTCCAAGACCAGGAGCCTACCAATTCTACCCTTACGTCAGTCAAGGTCCCTTGCCCCTGAGTCATTTGCTTGAAGCAGGTCCACTGCCTATTGTTACACAAGCAATGTCGAGCGACATCGGCCTCCTTCTGCCTATTTGTAAGTATCACTCTGTACTCAGTTCCATGGATTTATTATCATTACTCTGCAAAAGAACAAACGTCAGAAATTTACACCTTCCTCTACTTCTCTGATTCCATAAGCAAACTGGTTTCGATGAGCAAGGCTTTGATTTTCAGGAAGACGCCACCGCTCTCACCTCTCTCTAGCCATGTTGATTCTGTCTCGGTTCGATCAAAGAAGAGGTAGAAACATGAGTCAAAACACTAACTCAAAGAGCTTGGGTATGATCCGAAGCCACGAGAATGCCTCTAACGATACACGACAGAGATGATACCGCCACCAACTTGGGAACCAGCTGGGGCAAGATCTTTCATCCAATCACAGGCCGGTTCCGTGGTCTAGTTGGTTATGGCATCTCGTTAACACCGAGAAGGTCCCCGGTTCGATCCCGGGCGGAACCACTCTTTTGCTCTGTCTATGACTGAGAAGTAGTTCTTTTTTGCATTGTCTTTGATCAAGCTGCTTCGAAGTAGTGGAAGTTGTAAAGAAGTTTCAGTCTCCTATCTAAACCCTAAGCTCTGGTGCGCAGATAGTTGACGTTGTGTGTTGCAGTTCCTCAAGGAGTAACATCCGGTCAACAAATTAAAAGCAGTATTGACACTGAGTCTTACCTATAGGCCATGACAATAAACTAGTAGAGCAGATCTAAAGATATAATAGTAACATTTAGTTCCCTGTTTGGCAATTCGGATTTCAAAGTCAAGACGTGGTTCGTCAATGGGATCTATGTAAAGATAGTCCTTCCCCAAGACAGTCGCAAGAAATAGAAAGATGAAGGTCAGAAGTTGTTGAAGTGATCAAAATTATATTTATCGTCTATAAAATGCTGAAATGCTCATAAATCATGGTATTCCCCCTCTTTCATTAAACCCTCATTAAAAATCCCATCTCTTCCATTCATTTTGAATCTCATTTTAAATCATCAACAGCACATCTTAATTGATCTGCTGAATGCTCTTCCAGCTTCCACTGTGGTCTCCGTAAATGTACTCGCGCACACTCGCTGTTGTAGGAGCGTCACCGCCAGCATAATCAACAATGGAAATACTCTTGTAGTAAGCGTTGAAGGGACCCTGAGAGTAGTCGGCGAGACCACCAGCCCAGGTAATGGTGCCAGGAGCAGCATTGGGAGAACCAGCAGTCCATGTTCCGAGCTTGATCTGCATGGGGGTCTGGGGATAGCCATTGGGACCAGTAGCGTCGGTGTAGGGAAGGGTTCGGACGACTTGGTCGTCGATCATCCAGTTGATGGCGGAGGGAGTCCACTCTATAGAGTAGAGATGGAATTGGCCTGTTGGGTTGGCGACGGGATGGAATTGACCGCGGTCGTATGTTGAAACATCTCCCTTGCTGAAATAATTTGACTGAACTTGAGCGTTATCGCCTCCAAGCCACTCCCAGTCAATCTGAATGTTGTTAGTAGATGCTTTCTACAAGACGATGGTGAACTTACCTCATCAAGGTCATCAGATTGAAGAACAGCACTAGTGCAGATGCCTACACCCGTAGAGGCCTGCACCTCGACATCCACACGGCCGAAAAAGATGTACTTGCCCGTCGCAATTGTAGGAGCCTGGTTAGGTCCCGAAATCGTAAAGACAGCACCATTCTCGTTATGTTGCAGGGTAGTACCGGCATCCTCTGCGAAAGCTTCACATGCACCCTTTGTAAAGTCACAGTGGACAGTGTCTCTTCCAAAAGCAGGGTCGGCAGGACATGCTATGTTGTGTAAGTCAAGTGTACCGAGTTGTTGGGTTAAAGTGGTGAGACTTACTGGCTGTCAGGGGGTTACACTTTGTGAAAGTCTGGGCTGAGACAAGAGGTGCCGCGAGGGCGAGGGCTGCGATGGCTTTGGCGAACATTCTTGCTAGTGTCGTGTGACGAGGTACAACAGATAAGATGGCTTGTCAGTAATGCACAATTATCCAAAAAAGTGATAAGATGAGGATGAGATGAGATGTTTTGAATGTTCTCACGCACGTTGATATAGTAGTTATATTTTCGAGTTCGATTGGCAATTGGTGAAGGCTGGTTTAATACTTGACTTCTCTAAGCCAAGAGGACTCCCAACCTCCCCTGTCAAAAAGCCTCGGTTTATATCGATCAGACGATGGCTCGTATCGCGGTGCTAGCGTCGACTAAGCAACCAGGGATAGGCCACCAACGGCAGGGATCTCCACACCCCTTGCATCAGATCACCAATAGCACGGATAGAACCCTGCATGAGTGAGTTGCTGTAGTGAAATAAACGGCGAGAGGGAACTGCTATGAGACAAGAGGCTTTTCCAGATCCGTTGGGTAGTGCAGTAGTTGGCGTGGCTTGTTGAAGTCTTGGCTTTACCAACCACTGATACGAACTCCCGACCGGCCATTTTTTTTGCACTAGGGCAAGGAAGGGTCTAGATCGTTGGTGGGCTGCTTGCTTAGCTCGACATCGTGGGTGAGCGGGCTGTGTGCGATATGCGTCCAGGGACTTTGAACTAAAGCATGCGGATTGTCAGCAGAGGAGTAATTCCCTGTGCTGACGTCAGGTCAATCATCAGAAGTCAATTGACTTACTGTAACAATGATTTAATCGTTTCTTCTCTGCTCGTAGTATTTTCGTATGATACTCTGTCGTGGTCGGCTAGACTACTACCGTCCCGTATGTTCTGGGCTAAACGGCCAACCTCCCCAAATACGAGACGCTATCAAGACAGACGGCGGCTAAGAAAATGGGAGGCTGCAAAACCGCTGTATCCGTAAAAGAAGGTTACGATAGGGATGGCTATGACCCGTTCTTCTTCTTTTCTTTTCGTCCCGCCGCTCTAACCGACTTTCTTCTTCTCCATTCTTCTCTGCATGTCGAGACCCTAGACCGAGAACATGTCAAAGCTCTACCCCACTGATCGTTATCAGCTCTCCACAGATGAACGACAATCTGCAGGTCTATTGTTTCGGAGACTTGAAGATCTCGCGGATCTGTATTTGAGCTCAACTCATTTGATGTCATTGAGAAGACAATCCACCGATCGATTTATCACTCGATAAAGCTCATGATTCTACCAAGAGAGAGACTGAGAGAAGTAAGCTTCCATCGTGGGCTCAGCTGATCCGTCATGAGGTGCTGTACCCCGCTTGAACCATGCATGCATCGTCATGGAGAACAGGGCCCTTGATGCATGCATCACCAGTCGGACCCGGCATCATCGACAGAACATGCATGTCTGACCGTATATTGACTTCCCCGCTTCCACATGCTGATTCAAGCAGTTCTCGCGCTTTAATCAGCATAGACCTTCCTGATGAAGACATCACGACGTGTATGCATGTAACCCAATTGTTCACTCGCGCGTCAATCATAGCGTGAGTTGATGCGATGGGACGTTGGATATCACAAGTTCCACCGAGACAAGGCTGTAGTGAGGGGAAATGCACGATGACTTCCATCCGTTGAGGTTCAGGTGATTCTCAGCCTCAAGGTCTAGTGATCAATAGCTCGGGGTCATCCTGGCATCCGCGTACCCGTGCTGCCGTCTGTAACCCCGCTTGTTCCCGACCCAGTGAGCATCATCACTCTTATTAGCTCAACGGCCAATTCCGCATTCTTTCGTGAGGTCAAGAAGTGAAGCTATTCTCAACATTGCAAAATAGAAGCATTTTAACGCAAGGCACAGCCGTATTTTAGCAGTAGCCGATGTCTAAAAATACCAACCAAACCGCGCTTTCACAAACGCGGTACAACGTTGCAAAAGGTGAGCGCCACGATCGGTGGCTGGTTGCCTCAACAATTGGCTGGATCCGGAGGTCCCGAACGTTAAATCTGACCGCTTGCGTGACAATCCAACACGAGGCATATTTGGATACGATCGCTAGACGAGAGGATATTAAATTTAAATCTAAGAATGAGCCAATGTGGCTAGAAATTGGATTGTCACTTGGCGTTTCTTAATAGTGCCGAATTGTTTATTCAATTTATCTCGGCATTCCTCCCCTCGTATAGCTAACCCAAAGCTTGATTCCAGGCATCGTAACCAAAAAATGGAACGATCTACTCCACGAAAAGAATGTTCTAGCTTCAAGAATCATTCCCGCCGACATCCAATCTCATCACAGCTGCATGACCTCGAGTTGTCCCAGAAGCATTTAGATCATCGAACCAGTAATCGTGCACGACTTCAAACCCCGATTTCTCGTAGCATTTCATAGCCGCGACAGAGTTGAAATTGACCAGAAGAACCAGCATAACCTTTTTGTCCTCATTTTGTCTGACTGCGACTTCCTTGGCGTACTCGATCAGCTTATTCGCCAAGCCCTTGCGCCTCTGAGATGGAGGAACGTAAATCGCATTGAGGACGTAAGCAGACCTGATCTCATCAGCAATCGGACCAAAGTACAGACTTCCAGATTCAAATTTCTGCCGATCTTCCCATGTTTTGGCTGCTGTCTTGGCTTCGAGTGGGCCATAGAGAACAAGCGATGCGAGCCATGGTTGGCTCAGAATCAGTGAGAGGTCGTCAACTGAGCCTGGGTTTGGGTCGGAGACGATGATGATACTGGATGCCAGCGGGTTGCTTAGACGGGCTTCCCATATATTCTTTGTGTATTCCGCTTCGCGTGCATAGTTTGAGCTGAAGGACTCGGGTGATTGTTGCAGAGAAAGCAGCCGGAATTCTTTGGACTGGTCCACGAGGTTGTCCCATTGACTTGGGTCGGACAGCGACTTTGGTAGAGTTAGAGCTTTGAAAGACATCTTGAAGCTTATTTGACTTGTGTTGAATGTATCTGGGCTTTGGTGGCCTAAGTATGTTGGTCGAAAGTCGATATCCGATGCTATGACTCATTCGTATCACGCAATCGTGCATACCAATCAGGCAGCCATTGTGAATCCCAACAGACCAACGTTATCATACTCAATTCACGTTCGTAGCGATCCTCGAAATCACGTATCCCAAAGCTTGTTCAACAAAGTACTAGTTGGCCAAGCATGATCACGCTCAAGCCGGCTTGGAGACATTGTCAGGTGGGGAGTTTGGCTAGCGTGGCATACATATTAAACCATAACGAAGGTGTCCTAAAGGGGGCTCATAGAGAACAGAAATCTCCAGTAGAACAAAAGGATAAAAATCCCCTTGATTTTGATTTTCAGTGTGAATATGAAAGTGTGGCCTATCGATCCTTTAGTCCCTCGACATTTGAGGCTAGAGGTGCCAGAAAAGTTACCACAGGGATAAACTGTAACATGTCCCAGGCTCAAGTTTGTCAGCTTGCAGTCTAGTCGTGTGGGTTCTGTATTGCGCTGGAACTCGTAGTAGGCAACACACCTGGATGCTGGGAACTCTTGCTAGGTCTACACTACCAGGCTTTGGGGTTAATAGCCCCATAGCCTCCTTGACAGGATACGGTGACAATGTGTAGAATAGAGACAATCAGCAGCTGAGATGGCTCCCTTACCAGAACATATTGGTTAACAGTCGTCCGGTTCAACACTCGCTAAGGTGTGGGTCATCAGGAGTACAAGCCGGTCCCTCAGGATACCGGCTGTTTAAACTAATGGCTTAAGGTACGGGCTACGCCCCACGGAGACGTGGATAGGGTCTACCGGCCGCGCTGGCTGAAAAGCTCTATGCGGGATGCAGATATCAGGGCCGGCTAAAGGCTAGACTGAACTTCCCAGGGTAGTAACGGAACTGGCTTGTGGCAGCCAAGCATTCATAGCGACGTCGCTTTTTGATCCTTCGATGTCGGCTCTTCCTATCATACCGAAGCAGAATTCAGTAAGCGTTGGATTGTTTACCCACTAATAGGGAATATAAGCTGGGTATTGACTGCCATAAGATAGGTTACTTTACCCTACTGATGACAAGACTGTAATAGTAGTTGGCCTTAGTATAAGACCTTGAAATCAAGTATCCCAAAGCTTATTCAACAAAGTGCTGGTTGGCCAAGCATGCTCGCGTTCAAGCAACGTCACCAACTCCATAATAGCAGCCTGTTCTCCCGGGTCTTGGAAATACTCGCCGCACATGGACAATCCAACAGCAGCAGTGACCATACCCTCTTGACACCACTTCTGTGACATGGCTAAACCACAAACGCGCCTTGTTGCTTCTCGCATCAGCTCTTCTAGTGCTTTATGCGCAGCTCTGCCGCCGATGCCGAGTTGGATCTTGGTGTCGTGGACTGCAAGGACTATACGTGCTAGTTCTATGTGTTGGAGGGCTAGCATCTGGCACGGGCTGGTGATCCAGTATTCGGGGAAATATCGACCTTCTGATGGGTTGCGTTCTCGGTAATAGAGTGGTGCGAAGTGAGGGGGTCGTTTCTCGTCCCAGTTTCTCTGGAAATCTTTGATAGCTTCCCATTGCTGAGATCGGGTTCGGTTATCGATTGGCTGTTCGTCGTTGTCATCTGGGTAGCAGAATTTGAGAACATGGGCACACCAAATGAGCACCCGGTTAGTCCAGTCGTAGTCATCAGCAGCCAAGGTATCGTCAAAGATGCCATAGTTCTCAACAGGTAGAATCGGTAGTCGGAAGGGACGGCGATGCATGAGAACGGACCAGATTTCTTGTCGAAGTGCAATGAGGCAAGCTGAGAACCGAAGAGAAGAAAGCGAGGTTGCATAGACATCTGATCCGCGAGGAGGTTGAAGAATTAGGTGCAAGAGCCCGTCTGCGTCGTTCTGAGAAGCCTGGAATACGGCACGAACGGCAATTGAGAACGTCTCGTTATCAGTACCAGTAAAGTGTGCTGCAGTAGCGTCAGGTTTGATCAAGTGAAGGGTGAATGTATCGTACTATCAACTTGCTCATGATACCTCAGTATGGTAATGGCAGCCAGAGCATCATCGCTACAGGAGTTGATCGGATCTGCTGATACCCCCATGAGATGTGAGATGCACTTGTTGTGGTAGTGGATAGCCGATTCCATGTTGAGGTCTGGAAGCTGTACGCCTGCGTACTCGATGATGTTGTCGGGGTCTTGAAGCGAGGCGACACGTGTAAGGAAGCGTGCTGAGGCGGTGCAGATAGCGTTGAGAAGAAGAGGGCTATGTACGGCTCGAAGAGGAAGTACTGAAATGTAATGGTGATCCCTGTCGGTGGTGTCAAACTACCTCAATGGTCAGCTTAAAGGCCTGTCCTGAGATACCTTGCAATGGTCTTACAGCTCTTGCGAGTTTCTCAACGAAACAGCGAAGCAAGCAACCTTCCTCCAAGCTCAGCGGCTGAGACGGATTCGCGCTCAACAATGAAGTAGGATTATGAAGTTCCAGGTCCATCATTGAAGGAAGAGTATCCGCTTGATATAGCTGGGAGCTGTATCCACCAAAAGGTGACTGATCGTCAGCTCCGCTAGGATTTACATACTTTCCTGTATCATCTTCAGGAGATGAGTGCTGCCATTGGGTTGAAAAGACAGGAAGGGATGCCGTCCCATAGTGATTAGGAGCAATAGTTGCCTGTTCACTTGGTGATGAATTGAGCGATAGTTGAGAAAGATCTTGTGCAGCGGAGAAGCCCTCATGGCCATGGGACCCCCCAAAAGCATCTGGGGCTTCTTCTGAAAGTCCTCCGGTCACAGACGGTTCGTGCTCGACATCTATTTGCGTGTTGCCTTTCGAGAATGTCTGCAAAACAGAAGCAGCGAAATCCAAACTCTCGGATTGAGATTCATTCTCGGAAGACGGAGATTCAGCGGCGGCGGTTGAACGGGAGTGGCGAGATGCAGAGTTTGTTTCGTCGACAAAGGAAATTGCGTTTGATTTTTCTGTCAAGCTCAGTTAGAACAAATACAATCAAGGAGATTGGTCAGACTGACTTTGATTCGATGTTTCTATCCATGTCTGGTTTGGATCAAACTTGAACGTGTTTTCACTCGTGATGAGCTTTTTGATTCGGAACTTTTTGGCTCGAGCGCAACTGATAGAAGCCTTTTTGCAATTGGCACAAGGAGTTTCATTGTCGCCTAGACCCGTTAGTATGTACTTATCCGCCTCTCAAGAAAATCTGGCATACATTTTAGATGCTTTTCTGTGAGTGGTGGTTAGCTTTGATCAAAGAATCCTTGCAGGTCATGACGAACCTCGACATTGATCGCAAGGCTTGGTCCGGGTCCGAGGCGCCGAACTCATGATTGTCCAAAGGTTGGAGATGAGCTGCAAGAAGTAGGAGACGGATTAGGAAGGATTTCGCCGGGTTTGCAGGGAGAGAGGCGTGGAGTTGGCATAAGAATGAAATCTCGGGGAGTAGGCCGAGTTCAAAGCAAGATGTGAAATTGGCGTGAGGATGACTTTAGTTCACTGCTTCCCCGCATTTTAGCGGCTCTAATGACCTAACGGGGTCGAGTTAGTGGATTGATCCACTACAGCTACCCGGAACCAAGAATCACAGCTAAGAATTTGTAACTACGCTTTCTTTTTGCAACAATGACTTAACCTCTAAAAGCCTTAAATCTTATTATTAATGCAAGTACTGTGGATATCCAAAGCCAGAAAATACAATAATTATATAAAGATATTTTACAGATTGATCACTGTCTTCAAGACGCTGAGCCGAAGCCTATTCTTGTCTTGGTATTTATAAGTGCAGGTGGCATTACCCCGTTCTGGTATAGATTCTGACTTGGAGGCGTTCAGCCATTATCCAGCACAGAGTAGCTTCGCGGCACTGCCCGGTCGAACAGGCACAAAAACCAATTATTTAAATAAGCGGTTCCTCTCGTACGAAGCTCAATAACCATTGCGGTGAGGTCATCAGTAGGGTAAAACTAACCTGTCTCATGACAGTCTAAACCCAGCTCACGTTCCCTATTCAGATCTAGAGGTATTAGTCTACCTAAATGGCTATAATGTTCCTCTGATACCAAGGCTCGCTCCCAGTAAATTTCCTCCTGGTCGCTCTCGACTGGTCGCCCAATTGAAGACAAGTTAACAACTGACTCCAGAGCCCAGTGCTCGCCCTCTTGTAGGCTTCGCGCTGCAGGCGCTAATCCGTAGGACCCAATTTCTTGGGGGCCTGGCATGTCCCTTAAGCCGATTTCAGAGAGACCAGCCCACACCTTAGCATGCTCTACACGGGCCATATTGCAACAAGATCGCTCTAGTCGCCGGCTCCGCTCGGGATTAGCATAGACACCATAGCATTGGGTTGCCCTTAGCTTTCCCCGATCCAGGTTGTGTTGCCGCACAGCACCTGCAACTGTAATTGCTGTGTCGACTAGCTGGCATAATCACTCAGGCACTCGAGTGACCCAACTATCCCCACCATAGGGTATTTCTGAGACCCATTGTCTAGTGGGTGAACAATCCAACGCTTACCGAATTCTGCTTCGGTATGATAGGAAGAGCCGACATCGAAGGATCAAAAAGCGACGTCGCTATAGACCACGTAAGACCCGCATTCTAACAAGAAGTAAGGAGTTTCAAAGCTTTGACCATTGGGTATGTAGCTAAATACATATCATAAGCTCTCAAGTACTTTGCTTAACCTCAGCATGCTCGGCTCCATGAGCATCGCCCGCCCAAACTTGATGGCGAATTCGTTCGTAGACAGCCTTCTCATCCGCAACAGCATGATCTCCAAACAGTTGAGAAATCTGCTCCAGAGACTTGTTCGCAGTTTCAGGAACAAGAAAGAAGGAAAAGATGGAAGCCAGAGCGCAGAAGATGCCAAAGAAGAGATATGTACCCCAGCCGATCTTGATGATCATCTCGGGCACAACCACGCCGATAATGAAGTTGGCGAGCCAGACCATGGCAGTAGCGGCTCCAACACCCTTTGCTCGGCGGGAGCTGGGGAACACTTCAGCGGGGAGAGTCCAAGCTAGTGGTCCGTATGAGCATGCGTAGCAGAGGACGTAGATGTCTGAATTTGTTAGTCTTGAGTCTAGGAGTCAATGCAAGAGAACGTACAGATCAGAGCAACTCCAAACCAACCCATGCCGGGATTGGCTTCCCACTTGCCGTCGAACTTGCCGACGACGCCGGACATGATGAGATGAGGAACAGCCATGGCTGCACCACCGAATATTGCAAGCTTACGGCGGCCCATCTTATCGAGGTACAGGAAGGTAGGAATACCAGCGGCCTGTGATTCTAGAGTCAATATGGTTCAGGGACATGTGATAGAGACATTGACTCACCAGTTGACAGATGTTAACCATTCCAGAGAGAATAAGCGCCATATTGTCATCCTGGCCGAGCGCCTTGAAGAAAGTGGGAGCATAGTAAACTGACATCGTTAGAACACTCTAACCGAAGATAACTGAGATCTTTCCTTACCGAAAGCGTTTATACCACTGAATTGTTGGAAGAAGGGAATTCCAAGCGCAACTGCAGTACGCTTGAGACATCTAGGTCGAAAAAGGTCACCCCACTGCTTCAGCTCCAGAATAATGCCATTGTCATTGGGATGTTCCTGAGAAAGGATCTCCTGCTGAAACCGAACTTCAGTGAGAATTCCTTTCCACTCGGCCTGGACTCGATCGTCGGTCGCGGGGACGCGACGGAGTTGGGCGAGGGCGTGAAGAGAGTCATCATCTCGCTGGCGCATGACGAGCCATCTGGGAGAGTATGGGAAGAAGTGGATGCCGAGGCCGACTAGGAGAGCAGGAGGCTGCCATTAAAGTCAGTTTCAGTAGGTATCGCCAGTTTGAACTGCACGTACCATCTGGAGAAGGAATGGGAGTCTGAAGGACCATTCACTGGCCATATCCTTTGTGCCATAGGTGATCCAGTAGGAAATGATTGCTCCAATGACAATACTGCACTATGTTAGATATAGTCCAAAGCTTTACATATTGACTTACGAGAGAGCTTCAAGAACCAGCAGAGAGCCTCGTAGGTTTGGAGGGGAGATCTCAGAGATATAAAGAGGCGCACCCATGGCCAGGGTCCCAACACCGATTCCTCCAATAGCTCTTCCAGCGACAAGTGTACCATAGTTATGAGAAGCAGTCTGAATGATGGCACCGATGGTAAAGAAGACAGTGGCAACAGTCATAGCCCACTTTCGAGAGATTCGGTCCGCGAGGTATGGAAGAAAAAGACATCCAACGAAGGCACCAAGTTCAAGCATGCCAGTCATGAAGCCGACATTAAACCCATATTGAGGATGACCAGGAGCTGTTTCGGGGAATTGATTGTGGAATTGCTTCATGGTGAGGATGATACTAATCACGCCCTGGTCTGGTAACTGTTAGCTTGGAGTCTGGAGATGAAGCTTGTAATCGTAGACTTACCATAACCGAAGGAGAATCCTCCGAGAGAGGCCAGAGTAGCAGCTCCCAGGACGTACGGAGATCGAACGATGCCACTCAAGCCATTACTATCATATTCAATGGCGCGCTCGGCTTGGGGCACCGGTTCAATCTCCTCGACATGACTGGGCGGGTTGCTAAGAGATTCCTTAGACATGATGAATTGGAAGTCGTAGAAGCCAATTGATAAAAAAGATGTGTAGAGCTGATGACTTCTAATGTCCTCAAAGTTGAAGGGATCATGAGTCTTTATACATGGCGAAAGAAAATAGAGCCCATGAAGTTGACTCCATCCTAGCATCAACCCCACAGAATTTAGTCTGGGGAAGACCCTAGCTCCGGGGAAACGCTTTGGAGTTGGCCCGCTCGTGGCTTTCTTGAAGAAACAGCCTTGGTGCTAGCTAGGTCTTATTGGGGTAAGTTTTCGGCGAAACATTTCCATTTTCGAACGACCCACGGCGAATCTTGCCCAGACTAAATTCTGCAACTGGAGAACCATTTGGAAAGCAGTGAATTGATATTGTTTCCTGAAAGACCATCCCTGGTGGAGTTGCTTTGGTACTGCTCCCTTATTTCGACCTGCGGTATACTGCCTGAACTTAGTTAGCAAGAGGGTTATTTTGAGTTGATAGACCTGACGGCTGATGCTTCTGTCACGCGCCGGCGCATTATAAGATACACCGTAGATTACGGTCCATGACACTATCCTCGATGCTTCGCCATACGATCCGCAGGTTCTTCTCATCGTACACGCCGTCTGTGGAACGGGCATACAGCCGGAGATGAGCCCGGTTCAAGCCCTTGATCTTGGAGACAATGTAATTAAATGCGGTTTTTTCATCCTCCCCCCCCACATAATCTGGAAATTCATCGCTTAGCGGCTCTTCTGCAAGTCTCTTAGCGAATCCCTTGAAGTTGTTGAAGATGACCATGATGCTTGAATTTCTCAACCAGTGTGAATTGACGGTTGATTCATACTGAAGCAAGGCTTCGACGCTGAAGCGGCTAAGATCGAAAACGTATAGCACGGCGAATGCCGTCTCGAGCTGAGGAAATAGTTTCGCCTGATTGACGGTTGCGTTGCCAGGGTCTATAAATCGCATGGTGAGCTGGCCCATGGTTAACGAAGCCTCCACGCAGCCAGGCAGTGGTGTTGGACAACTAATAGCATCCAAGTCTGCTGGGATATAGTTATCTTGCATGATCTCTTCGATTTGGTTTAAATAACTGGGAGAAAGTGTCAGTATTGCAGAAGGTCAGACTTATCAATAAAACATACTAAGCAACAACCTCTGGAAGCACGGAGGTCTCGTCCGCCATCAAGGCCTTGGTCTCCGGGTGCCCCATTATCGTGCGGAATATTTGGACAACCCAAGGCTCAAACCCATTGTCCAGATCCAAATCTTCTTTGTGGCATATCAACACGTCTTCCAAGCACGCCCGTATGGAATCTCCTCTGATGGCCTCGTTGACCAATAGATTCTTTGCCAAATACTGAACACTTTCTAAAACTGTGCCTAGGATTATGGGGCGGAACGAAAGGAGCTGCTCAAATGTGTAACATTGTCGTCGGCCACCTGACAACCTCATTTCTTCGAAGACTCGCTTCCTCGACACTGAACCAAGGACAATTACTTTGGCCTCGAGGCTGGCTTTCTTCATATCATTTCTCAAGTTCTTATCAATAAGATGGGACTCCTTGCTTTGGAGTTCCAAGCTGCTTCTGGTTCGGCTTTGCCTCAGAGGTTGCATCTCTATCCCCATGGTGGCACGTGCCAAAGTATTCATTCGTTTTCCGGAGCTTTCTGATGATCGAGATGGCTCCTCTGATGAGGCAGTTTCTGTACGGGTAAGAGCGGTTTGTTGCTCCTCAATAGCTGCACTTGTTGTATCTTCCGAGCCGTGACGGTTGCCCCGCCGTGTCGTTGCAAGCTTCCGAATCCATTTGTCGTAAACCTTGGTGATAAATAACTCTCGATCGAACGCGAATTGAACGGACCATCGCGAAGAGCTTACAGATGTAGCTGTGATTATGGAGTCTGAGTCTCGATGAACAATGAGAGAAGCCGTGTCTCGGTCCATGTCCTGCATAGCTCGTACGAGTTTAGGTTGCTGTAAGATTCTAGTTTGCTCTTCCAAAGCATTCCTACGGTAGTGTTAGTGCGTCAAAGAACGGTCCAAGATTGGCAAACTCACGAGTTGCATGCGGTTAACAAAAGTGTCAATGTGTGTGTTTGCTGATCAACCATCCGCTGAATCTGCTCCATGTCTTTCGTCTTGAACAGAAAGGAAAGCTTGGAACCAAGCTCTAGATCTCCAGCTGCCGTTTTCTGAAACTGCGATACTTCGCCATCAATCTTGCCAATGAGAAGTCGGCAACACGTTACGCAGCTATCCACCTGCATCACCAATTGATGCGATTGCTCGCTGGATCTTGATTCGGTCCATTTCTGGATTTCAAAAAGTGCAAACTTGAGGAGGTTGAGCTGATTTTCGAATGCGAACACGCTGAGATCGGCGATTTTCCAGGCTTGTCGCATGTCGCATACCGTTGTGATTGTTTTGGTGAGGACATCAATAATATTTGCGATCGCTCCCGCTGTTCCGATAATTGATAAGGGATCCGCCATATTGACGTTGAGATTGAGGCTTTTGAGAAAAGTTGTCGCGGATGTTGATAAGTCTGAGTTGAAGAAAGGCGGCTGGAACCCCTGAAATGATCTGACGTGTGAGTGGTTCGCAAATCTGCCTTGCGAGGCTGTGCAAGATTGGAATTACATGCAGTCACAATTGGCGAGGCTGATAATCATGATCCTGATGCAACTACAAACACCAAAGCATGGTAGATTCAACACTATGTAAATTGATTCCAATTCATTATGCGGTATCAAAATCAAATTACTAAGTTTAAACTCGCTGTATTAATCAAAGTTCTTAACTGTAACCTTTAGCTATGAATAGTATGTTTAAGAAGTCTACCTTTAGATATTTAATATAAGATCTTTAAATAGAGTAGCTAAGGTACCTTAGCATATTCCCTGAAGCGGTTAATACGATTGAGGGAAGGTAGTAAAGATCTTTCTCTGCCATTGACTGATGAATAGGAGGCGATGGGGGGTCCGAGTGTTGGAGGAAGATTTGGGTTGGAGAGGATGAATAGTAATCATTGGTCGCGTGACCGGTTTTCAAGCCGACCTTTGTTACTCCGTACACCATCAGTGAAAACGATTAAGAGACTGTGGCTGCGTTTTGCGTTCAAAGCTGCAGTTCGGGGTGTGACAAGGATCTTAATTGGCTCGCGCGTTTATGAAGAAGGATCACCAAGCTTTACTAGGCCATCGCCCACCAGTATCGATCTGCATAGGGCATCCCTGAGATGCAAGTAAACCTGCAATTGAATTCACAAGACCTTACTATGTACAGTGATGTAATAGTGGTGATATCGAAGAGCCGGTTGATATCAGATCAGACCATGTCATCACTTATCACACTCAACGGTTGTAGTCGGGCAAAATTGTATTGAGTAGGTTGCCTTCAAGCTTTGAGCAACGTGTTCGGCAGTAACTGTGTCAAGTATCTACTATTTCTTCCATTATATCTTCCCCGGCCGTTTTGTTAGCCCTGTCACCCGCAAAAACCTGGAATGAGGATCGACCGATTGCATGCACCCGGCATATGTAACTCAAATAATCACTAGATTCATGTCATATTCGGGAGGGTAGAAGTAAGATAGAGCCATTGAGTTTGCCGGGTTCAAGGAAGTCACGCTAGGCAACGAATAGAGAAAGTCGCCCACTTGACGATCCGTCAAGGAAGAGGATTTTGATTGTCTTTGGCGTATATTATGGCACTAACTACCCCGGAACAACTCTGCGGAAGTCAATCAATGCCGTATTCAGTTCTAGGCGTATACTATGCTGTCCATGCGGCATTTATCCAAAACACTACGTCTAAGCTTAAATCAAGGCACAAGACAGAATCCTTTGAATCCCATGGGGCAACGATGGATCAAGGGAGTTGCTCTACTGCAGTGATCATGCCGATCTATACTCACCCTGTCAGATCCACTGTGCTCTGTATAAACAGTATGGTCTTATGGCATGCTGGAAGACCTGGCAAAAGGTATATAAGTCATTGGAATGCCTCGATGAGGAGAGAAATCTTAATCATCAGTAACAGCTTTACTTCTCCTCGATTACAAGATGCGATCTCTTACCTCCATTCTCTTATTCCTTTCTGCAGCTCTTGGGGCTGATGTCCAGACAACCTGGCGCCTCGAGAAAGATACCAAAGCATCTTCTGTGAGCGCTATGAGCTCTGATGGCAAGGTCATTGCAGAAACCTGTGGCAGCATCATCCATGCTAAGTATCCTATTGACTTCTCAGATGTCGATGATACCGGCAGTGGTAACTTCACCGTTGGTGATGCCAGCTATCTGGTCCACTCCTCACCTCAATGGTCTGGCGGGCCTGCGTGCTCTCGCACCTTCAACCCTCAGTATACTCTTGTGCAGTGCTCAAATGTCACCTGGGACTCTACCGATGTGGTCAAAGACAGGGCAGATGGCCGCTTTGCCGATAGTACCACTGATGGCGAACTGCAGTCCCTCCAGAGGAGGAGCTTGAGCCACGAGATGCATTATCGAGGCACGGAGCTTGAGAAGAGACAGACTTTTTGCTTTGGCTGGCTCACCAGAACAAATATTGTTGGAGATGGTGATTAATCCCCAGTATTCCTGATATGATAGTCTCTTACTCAACCAAATAGGTGATCCCCATCAGAATTATTTCCACAAGCAGCTATCGGTATGTAAATATTCTTTGCCTTCTTACAGCAGCGGAGTATGTAAGATTAGTATTAACAAACTGCAGGAAAACATCAACTGTGCCAGTGCTGCATCCTGCTCCGTCGGTCAAACTGATTCAACATCCTACACTATTGGGTGGACTGCCGGTGTCAATAGCCCAGGTGGCGGCTGGATCTCAGGGGGCTTCAGCGTCAGCGAAAGCTGGACGACTGGAAATAGTTACACCTGCAACGCTGGGAAAGGAGAGACAGTCTGCATTTGGTACAACATTGCTCACACCGCTTGTAAGTCGCTTAAGGCAAAGAACGCGGAGCAAAACTGACAAATATTAGACACCGTCCAAGAGTATACCAAGAACACATGTACTGAGGGTAAAGGAGGAACCCCTCATGTTATGTACTCACCCAACGAGAACAACAAGGGCGGCGGTTATTACTGCGTTATCGGTACTTGCCGATCTAAGGGTGAGGGTTACTGGGATTACAATGGCCGTACCGGCGGCCCTTGAAGCAACATATAGCTTCACTCCCGTTTACTTACATCTAAAGTATGTGCTGAACTAGTGGCACTGGCTTCCAACGAAAGGCAACCGTCCTTTTGAGTGGTCTGGATTATGTATGTATAACCTTCTTTGCCAGAGAGATTATCTCTCACATTAGGCCTGGCTGTTTTCGAATCAATTTATGGAGGAGATATTTCTTAAACGCACTGTTCTCAATGGGAATTCGAAAATGCTTAGTGTTGGAAGAGCGTATCGCTATCAGGCGAGGGGTTCTGAAGACGGAAGGGTGTTCTCATGATGACAGCCACAGCTAGTCTTACTACCTGAGCTACTGAGATGACTCTGATCTCTACACGATTGTGTTTCCTTTGTAGCATTCTCATTGGCCGTTTTATAACTTGATCTCTTCAAAGACCCGCTTTCTCGACTTTGCGACAAGGATACCTCCACCTTCCAGATTTCAAGGGACATTTATTTGGTTAGGACTTTTTAGCTTGACGGGAGCTGATATACTGCCCGGACTGACTATGATAAGAGTGCTATTTTGAGTTGATAGACCCCATAGCCGATGGCTCACATCACGCGCATCGCGCGCTTGAACTTTCGATTCATTCATTCCTTTATTGGGTCTAGGAAGCTGCATCTACATGCTGGAATTCATATTGGTACATCTCCTGGGCCGCCCCATGCTCCAAAATACTGTCGACATGATACTTAGGCCGTCATAAACCATAGGCCTAAGAAAAAATGATCGAAGTGTCTTAGTCCCAAGCAAGAACTGAGGTTAGAAGACTCAATCCACCGTACACGGGGTCCTTTCTTCCAAGTGTTCTGTTGCCGTTCGGTTTTGCTGCACGAGATCTTCTGCTACTCAAGAATGCGTTAGCCTCTAGTCAATCAAGTCCCAGGTTGAGGAACATACCGTTTATGCATGTTAGAAAGTAATTGCCAGCCTGAAATCAGTGGGTCAGGCTCTGGCCATGCTGTGGTAGCACCGCCTGACTTGGAGACGTTCCATCCCTTGGTTAGGTTGTCTTGCTTGGGTTTTCCCCAATAGTCTGTGTCCTCCTGCGTAGTGGGAGGGGCCATGTATGTATACCCCTCCCGTAGGATTCATCTTCAAGATCAATGGAGGGATGTCCCTGCACATGGACCTCATTCATCACCTGTGTTCGCTGCCCAAAGCTTAACCTTATAGGCGGCAGCCAACCCCAATGCCCCTAGCACATGGACCATACGGTTCTTTTCTTCGAACCAGTTGATGAGAGCGCCAATCGCATCAGACCTGATTTGCCTTTGCTCCACCTCAGCAGTCGCCTGTATGGACTGGGGCGTGTCGGCCGCCTGGGATGTTTCGATATCCCCGAGGATGGCCATGAATAGCTTATGGCGGCTTGTCTCAACGTTGAATTGGTATTCTTTGCCTTTGTGGCTCGGGGGCTGAAACCTCTTTTGACCTCCTAACTTTATCGCAGTCGCGACTTTGAGTCTCTGAGCTTGGGCGGTCACACATGACCAGTCCTTTTGTCCACCACAAGATACAGGACTACCATATCGTTTTCTCGACTCTGATACGTATCGGTGGTCGCAGACGTGTGAGGCGCGTGATGTGGGCCATCAGCTGTGGGGATTATCAACTCGAATCAACACTCTTATCAAATCATTGAGGGGAGTATTGAGGGCCAATTCAGCACGAGTGTGGCACAGGTGGGAACGGTACGGCGTGATGGCGATAATACAATCGGCGGGGAACTTGACCACCTTGTTAAAGTCTACAAGCCACACCATCAGTGGATTGTGTTTTGACCTTGTTTCATCAATGCGACAAGGGCAGTCCTTGTAGTTCACGAAGACCGGAGAAATTGTGTCAGGGGGCAGTTGCAGTCCATCATGGTCGTTCATAAACTCCCGGATAGCACCAGCGAAGGGATAGTTCTCTAGTGCAGCCGACGCAGCATACGAGAACCGAGCCTCAAGGTGACTGTAAGTCAAACGAAGTGACAGATCAAACATTCCTTGTGCCATTCGATGCTGTTTATAGAGATGGAAGGCCGGGATCTCCAGGTGGAGGAGCTAATGCTCAAATCTGAAATCTGGCTCTCGGGCCCGAGTTGTAATTTGTAGAGGATACTTTTGATGCGGTGCCTTTAGGATAGCAAGAAGGCTTGGCATCCTGCCCGAAACGTTTGATCGCGGTACCATCTGAGTAGGTTTCTCCCAGTGTTAGAAGTGCTGGCGGGAGTTGCTTCTCATTTCCGACAGCGAAGACGGGTCGCATAGTGTTGCCAAACACCATGAGTCCGTCTGTCCGATGCATGGCCGTTGCCTCATCGAACAAGGCCAGGCATTGAAGCTTTTGTATGGCTGCGAACCTGTCATAGCTGGTGTCACTGTCACAAAGTTTGCGCATCGGACAACCTCACGCATCAGGCGACCGATGTCATTGCGCAGCTCGATCTTCTTTGCTTGGGCCTATGGTCGCTCTTCATACTCAGTGAAGGTCATGGTCTTTCGGGCGATTTGGACTAGAGCGGCGAACTCCTCAAAGGTCTTCGTCGGTGTAATTTCGACCTCGGAATCAAAACTGTCTGAACTGTCCTCATCCGTAGGGCATGAGAGACCAGCGTCCGCGAGGCCTTGAAGTCTTGTATGAAGGTTGCTCAAGTCTTCGTTCTCCATCAACATCCAGCTGTTCGATGCCCTCTAGTTCATAACCAAGGCAAAGCCACGCACCGACATTGGGATACGGAGCTGAGGGCCCCTTGCGGCAGCTACCCCCAGTACGCTGGCTCCTTCGGGGGACCCTCAGTGCCGATGGAAGTTTGAGGCAATAACAGGTCTGTGATGCCCTTAGATGTTCTGGGCCGCATCGCGCGCCATGCTGATGGAGCCAGCGACAACTTGAGCCATGCCGGATATTCGTTGCTGGATATTGTCGCATGCGATGTTCGAAGGAGCGGAGATTATGCACTGGGAATGGCTTTGACTGAGTCCAAGAATGGAAGAATCACCGCAGTGATATGGGACCAAGTTCTCTGTGCTGATTTAAGCTCTCAGCCACAGCCCACAAGTCTCAACTGCAAATAACACATCTGCGATCTGTGATGTGGGACTTTCCAGAACCAGCCGGGGCTGAGATTACCGCCATGCTGAAGAGCATCTGGAGAAATACTGCTGGAAGCGGTCTTTATCGTCCGAGTTTAGGAGGCCAAGGTACTGTTGAAGCACAGCTGGGACGGTATCGACGCCTAGCAGATTGAAGGTGGGGCAGTTGGCATCGGGAAAGCTTCGTCGCTCTCGAGGCCAGAAGTTATTGGTAGTGGAACATCGAGGCCTTTTCCAGTGAAGAACTGGCTGACTCTTTGCCTGACAGTGGCCTTGCCAGTCAACGGCCACTTTTGAGCCTCGCGGCGTAAGCGACGAATGCCGTTGTGACTTAGTTCTGAAGCCCGAGTGGCAGAAGAATGCAGCAGTGCCCATCTTGCTAAGACGAGGTCTCACCGCGTCCGCATCTGGATTTGGAACTCCTCTTGGCGGCCTCCATCATTCTTGTCCTTCAGCTGCAAGTTTACAGGAATGTCCCTGCTCAGATCGACACCTTCCAAGTACGGGAGGGTAGGGCGATCGCATCCCAGATGGACTTCTGAGAGCCTAGAGATGGCTTAGAATTTCCTTGTTGCATGTTCGCATTGTCGGCGTTGCAATCTTGATTAAACTGCTCCGCTGCTGTGGGATTTTCCATACTGGAAATGGGCATCTCCTCTTCGCTATCCCAAGACGTATTGTTAAATCCGGGGCAGTAGAGATGAACGCGATACCGACAGCTTGGCTTTTTGATGGAGCGAGCCAAGGCGTCTGCATTGGTGTTCAACTGTAGGCCGATAGTTAGCTAAATAAATGAGGCTAGCAGAAGACATGGACTCACCCAGCACTCGTCGGGATTAATCACCGCGATGACCACCTTCTTTATCTTCTAGACAGGGACAGGGAGGCGATCCTCGGGCAGGGCAGCCAAGTCCCTCCGATGTTCGAATATATCTTGGACATGAACCATCTCGAGCGCCGTGTCAAGGAGCTCAGAATTGTCGTAACGGGTAATGATGGCCGACGATTTCCCGTAGTTGACCTTGATCACCTTGTCATAGGGCTGATCATCCCATCGATGTCTATTGATGATATTAGTACTCTCATACCTGTCTGACTCTATCACTTGACTTACTCGCAAATCTCATTGCTGTGGTCAAAAGGCGTTGTATTCAAATCGTCAAGCTTTGCGAAGGTTTGAAGATTCTTAGAACCGCTCGCGCAATGAATCGGGATACTTGTGAGCCAGGTGTGTTATTTGCAGTTGAGACTGCTGCGTGAGACTTTGAATCACCA
Source organism: Fusarium sp. HKF-74 (assembly GCA_021223625.1). Lineage (NCBI taxonomy): Eukaryota > Fungi > Ascomycota > Sordariomycetes > Hypocreales > Nectriaceae > Fusarium > Fusarium sp. HKF-74. The sequence continues at coordinate 111,786 of JAJFAS010000059.1, forward strand.
CAAAGCACTTTGTCTCTTGTCATGTAAGCAAGATATAATATATATAGACTTTGATGTCAGGGTGTATCCTGAGTGCCCTGGTCAGGTTATCCAGGTGATAACCAAAACCACGTTCTGTTTTAATGACATCAGAGCGAGGCCTCAATAGTTGAAGAATAACTATGTTGAGGCGAAACCGAAAACCTGTGTCGCTTTGTTTGCCCCCGTATGCTATTGAAGTGTTAGCTTCGACTGTTTGCCGGCCAAGTGTTTCACGACCTTGAATTCTTTGCTGCGCGTGTCACGATAAGATGAGGTTTGCCGGCTTAGATTCTTCTTGTGACTAAAGTAGCATGTATTGAACGTGATTTCAGTAGATGTTTGTTGCGTTGGAAGTGAAAGAAGAAGAGCAACCATGTGGATGTGGGAAGTTAAAATGTGAAGAGAGGCTGTAGCAGCGAGGTTGGGCACTGGCTGGAGGCATTGAAACAGTCACGTGGGAAATGCCTTATATGAGTTGCCTTTGCGCCATGGCACTGCTATGAACTGGCGAGGATATCGATGACATTTGCGGTTTGTTATTATGCCGCTAATGCACACACATCTCTTTATGCACCCACCCATAAGCAATCATAAAGTTGTTTGTAATAAGGACTTTGCTTCACACATTTAAATTACACCATAAGTATCTATAAAAAGCTTTTTAGGTCATATCACGGAATTGAAATACGGGCCTTTGCCAAACCACCAGCTGCTATACTCCCAGAAACAAGAGAACTTCTGACCTCCAACAACGTGTAACGTAAGTAGCTAAGGTAATCCAAAGACCTACTTGACTTTACTTAACTGGCCTAGATCTTCGCAGTATTGGGGAAAATATTCTAAACTCTCCCTGCTCACCTAAGCGAACCTGGGGTGTTTAGTACATCTGTACATTCAAAATCCATCCAGCGTTCCGTTCCGGCCTGAGCTCATCCTATTCAGAATATCTTGACGCTGCGACCGTCTGCTTTTGTCTAGAAATAGGCACAATGGCCAACAAAAAGTTCACTCTGCCGTTCCGGCAAGTACGTGATCTATGCGATCCGGTACCAGGTAATCAAGACGACTCGCACGTGTGGCTTGCTCACTTTGAGGCCGAGCAACCCATGAGCCACTGCACTCTCGAACGTACCGCCACGCTCGTTCGCGATTACAGCTATGCCGCCGCCAAGGATATGAAGGTTACGATGAAAACGAAGAGCAACCGCTTAATGGAAAGAGGCTACGAGTTTGACGTCTACGACGCCGACGCCGGAGCCATTTATGAGGATATCGTCGATGACCGGGGAATTGCACGCACTGCATGACTGGAGTTAGCCACCTCGCTGTGATGGCCGTACGGGTGCACTGGTTTATTCACGGCTTGAAAGAGATTGAAGAAGGCCATTTGGTGGCGCACAACATTTCGATTTTGTACTCTACCTCTGTAGGTATCTCGTTCACCACCTCGATTCCCGCGGGTTGGGTCGACCCAGCTCGTTTCAATGCCAACCATCTTCGCTCCCTGCGTACTCTCCCAGAGCTGGAAACGTACATTACCCCGCACACCTATGAACGTGCCATCGCCCCTAGCTTTCAGCCCGACTCCATCAACGACAAATCCGAGGTTCACGGCGATGTTGGCGGTGCCCCTGTCTAATACATAAAGAATTACGCGGAGCTGCTGGACCTAGACGACTTGACCTTCAACGATAACCAGCGCACCACCATTTCCAACATCATGCTGCACTCCGAAGTTACCACTACCGACAAATATACAGCTTTGGGCGAACAAATTCACTGCATGACTAGCGGCAACGCGAAGGGGCTCATACTCGGCGACAAGGTTGGAAATGTGGTGGATCTCGATGAACTTCCGGCGGTTACTCAAGCTAGGTTCGCTTACAAATTTGTAATGGATTTCTAGGACACTCTTCCTTTCTTACGACATATGTCGGTCACTCCTCATCCAGACAGGCGATCAAGGACCCGATGATTGACGTCAATCGTCTCAGACACACAATCCTTGACCCCTCCCCAGCAAACGTCCTTATTCTTCTGGATTGCTACCATGCGGCTAGTGGTAGCATGGGGCGAAGAAAGGAACTCATCGCTGCCTGCAGCTTCGAGAGCAAACGTGGAGGTGAGCCCCGCGGGTTTACAAGCAACCTCGTGCAGCAGCTAGAACATGTCTACAACCAGGGACAAGTTTTGAGCACATCACAGCTATATAACACTGGCTACAAAGCATTTCATCACCCAAGGTGGAGTACCGGAGCTGGAAGCCATGCCTATTTTTCTCAAGCATCACGATGAGCATATCACTCCGGTTTTCCTTATGCCCAGTAATGTCGGCACTCCCCAGTCATGGAATTCATCCCCTACTCTAGAGGTGATGCTACAATCAGTCAATGTGATTTTATCTGTACACCTTGATAACACAGACATCCAAACTTTGGGTGCTATGAAGGGTTGGATTGGAGGTCGCCCAAACGATGAGGTTATCGTCAGTTAGATTTAACAGACGAACGACAACAAACACTAGGTCAGATAGTTAGAAAATAACAGAGCTTAATATAAGGCATTAAAATGAACTTAGCTTAAGATATCCTAAATTTAGTAACGGTATCCTAAACTCATATAAAGTTACCTAAATCTTTGCATTATTTAGGATCAAGACTCTGAGTTTTCTTTTCTTCTCTAGCAATCAATCACGAATAGGACGTATGAAGAAGCATAACCGTCACGTATTAATGCGAGTTTCATCAAAAGGAATTTTATTTATTAAGTGACCGGTATATAGACACGGTAAAAGGAACTCACTGTGAAAACAGTAGCACATCCCCCCGCATATAAAAGGGCTTGAGAAATGGTATAGCCTGAGCAAATGCTCTTGCGATACTGGGCCGATCAAGTGAAGAGTGCTACATGACCCCTCCCTGAAATCGGGAAAGGTTCAAGGCTGGTTTGGAAAGACAAAAACGAGTTAGGCGAAAGCGACAATCCTGCACTGGAAATGAGTGCTGGAGTTCAAGCCGTGCAAGAACCTCAACGCTTGTATGCCTTCAATCCTTCTAGCCACCTGCCATCTCTAGATCCTCTCGGTAAGCCAAGACTTCTTTGTGTTGGTCCCTGCTGAGGCTGTATGCAGCAACATTGTGGATTTCGCGGGGAATCCCCAAGCGTGCCATTCGATACAGAGCGTAAATCGACTTGAAGTCATCAACGATCTCCTGCGGGGCGCTCTTCTCAGTTTGGAAGCCAAACGGGATGTTCCGGGACCCATGTGCCGTTCTGTCAAAGACACCAGATCTATTGACAGTCCTCACCGGCCCCGACCATCCGAATATGCCCGCCGATGGCTTTGCAGCTGCCATGAAAGGTGTTTAAGGCTGGAAAAGCTTTAGAATTGGTACCCTAGACCCAGCCAAATTCAGATATGACAGTTCATTGCAGACTCCGGTGCCCGAGGCTACTTCGCAGATTGTAAGTCTACCATATAGCGGATTTCAAGGTTGGTTATCTTGCTCACGAATAGCTAGTCAGAAGCGACTATTGACAGCTACGAACGTATCAAACCATTGGCTCAATCCTATCATGAATTTGTGGACCTCTGAGACCATAAGGACTTTGACTTGGAGGGGCAAAATTCCTTCGTGGAACTCATGAGTAAGTCACCGTCTGTTCTGGTCGATATGTCTCCAAACTACACAGTCGCCGACTTTGAGACCGACTTCAATGCATACCTGAAGGGCATGAAAAACTCCAAAGTTTTATCTGCCAGAGAGTTGGTCGGATGGAACAAAGCTCACGCTGACGTGGCTCTACCTGCAGGCATGACATCTGCCCAAGCTATTCACGGCATCCGAGACTCAATTGTCCCAGAGTATCCCAGTCAAGAGTTCATTGAGCGTTCTATCGCGTATGACCATCATAGCGACCGGCGGAAGAAGCTTCTGGAACATATCACTTCTGTTGGAAAGAGTTTCATCGATGCTTTGGCAGATAATAATCTTGATGTCATCATCGGACCCGCAGACAGTTGGTTCAGCAAATATTCCGCTGCGACAGGTAAGATTTCCACTAGCTGTCTGTCTACTATTCTAATCACTGCAAGGCTACCCATTGTGTGGTCTACCATTGACCTACATCGCATACAACGGTAGGCCCATAGGCCTTGAGGCCATCGCGAAGAGTGAGGCGACATTGGTAACTCTCATGAGCGCCTTTGAGGCAATATTCCCAGAGCGAAAGCCTCCAATAGCCTACCCAGCTAGAAAGAGTCACTTTGATAATTGAGAAGGGTATGGCCTATCGATAGGCTGGCCAGGAGCCGATTCTGGTAAGGTACTTGTGACATCTCGCAACGACATTGTTAGCATTGATCCTGCCGCTGGTGGTATGGAAATCAAAGCTTTCGATCGAGAGATGGGATGCGGCTTAATTCTCCTACATGTGAGTCGGTCCAGCTACACCGAGTCAGAAACTGGGCGACGGGAAGATAAGATGAAGCAGTGTCATTGCTTAATGAGCTCGACTGTTTAAGTGTCTAGCCCGAGTCGAGTGAAATTCTGTGTAATATAATAAGACTTGATGTAGTTAAGTTGGCTTCAACTTAAAATACCAGAAGGTATCAAATAGTATATCAATGTTGATTTTTATTTAAAAATGCCATTTGCGGAGATAAAAGCATTGCTGCCTTATTTATGCCTTATATATTCCCTTGCATATTTTGCCTAAATGTGCCAGTGTAATTATTTTCAGGCTACTGATGTATATCGTTGCAACTGGTGGGAGTTTTTGAATGGTTCTGTATTTATTACTGAGATATGGATTTCAATAAAGAAAGAAAGAAAGAACACACCGCGATATAAGAAATTGACATTAGGTAACAGAGTAGTTTGTCCTTGCGTAGGCAGGACACAGTCTGTCTCGGATTCTAAGCCGCAAGTCTATTACTATCCAATAGCAAGATATAATTATTGTCTGCTGATAAAAATGTATGCGGTGTGATCAGAAGCACGCAGCGATGATGAGTCCATGTCGTCGGATTGGGCGAGGTATAAGCTTCGGGTGTCACAAGAACAACTTCATTGTGCGGGGTTTGCAGAATCAATGCAACTGAGAGATTAATGATAACCAACCATTGGTATTTAAGGCTGACGGAGTGGGAAAGTTGCAGGATTGGCTGAAATAGCGATCAGGCTCTGGGAATCCGAAGTGAACTGGCCATAGGTAGCCCTGTATATATACCATGATGAGGTACCTACATGTAACACATGTCACTATTGAGGGAGCAAAGTAAAATCCCACCCAATATTCTTCCATTGCAACCAACTCAAAGTTAAGGCCATGTTCGACCGAACAGAGCCCAGTATCGCCAATCCACTGCTGGGTCCTCCTCAAGGCTTTCGCCAGTCAGAGCATACTACTGCAGGCAAAGCTAGCCAATACTACTCTTCGGGTGTTCAAGCCAAGTTCCCCAAAAGCTTGTTTGCAGTTCCAAAGACCACGCCAAAGATCGCTCAATACGCAGAGATAAGCTATGAGTATAATGAGCAAAAACATCTCGCGCGAACTCAGGAGAGATTGAGAGTGGGTGGTCTTCAAACTGAACTTCCAACAGGCTGGCCTAAAAGACTGGATGGACCGCTAGTATGGAAGGGCTCGGACTTCTCAGACGAGTCTCCCTTTTTGTATTGTCTCTCGAAGTCAGATAATGCTGAGATCATAGATGCTCTGCGACAATTCAAAGGCAAGTTAATATTCGCCACGCTTAGCTATAAGTACAGTTGTTAATACTTGACAGGCTTGGGAATAATGGACAAAGACATCAACCAGTCTTCCTTTCCTCTTCCAAATCTGGGAAAAACACTCCTGAAAATTCGTGATGATGTGTACCATGGACGAGGATTTGCAACACTGCGAGGTTTCAATGTGGATCAGTTGAGCCCTGCAGATGTCACTACGGCTTACCTAGGATTAACAAGCTATATTGCTGAAAGGAGAGGAAAACAAAACCAACAGGGAACGATGATGAGTATGAACTGATGCGCTGGCTTTAGAAAGGCGTAACAGCTGACACCCTCAAGTCAACGTCGTCAACACCGGCAAAGATGTCGAACGAGACAATGCCCAAGTTCTGATGGTACGACCTTCCATCCACCATACACCTATCCTTGCTAATTTAAAAGCCTTTTCATACAGACCTGGTCTGCGACACACTGTCCATGCTCACGTTGTCCAGTGGCCCAGTGGGAGGGTGCGGAGTTATCAGCTCAGCATGGACTGTTTACAATGAGCTGGCTGAAAGCCGACCAGACTTGATCGATGTTCTGGCTCAGCCAAATTGGCCGTTTGATACGTAAGACACCCATATGCTTTCTTCAAGTCTTGTAGTAATGAAACTGATGTCTAGCCATGGTCGAGAGCCACCATATTATCGACGTGCTCTCCTATACTGGGAAGACGAGAAGCTCATCACGAACTACTCTAGGCGCATTCTTGTTGGCGAAAGCATTGAACCTCGAACGCCAGGAATTCCCGGGCTTACTGAAGCCCAGGCCGAGGCCATAGACGCCCTGCATGCTATCGGACGTCGGCACGAACTCCAACAATCTATGCATCAAGGTGATATAAGATTTATTAACAATCTGGCTGTGATGCACAGGCGTGACCCATATGCAGATACTTCCCATCATCATCGCCACTTATTACGTCTTTGGCTTCACAATGAGTCGCTGTGTTGGAAACTACCGATCGACCTCAGACTGGCTTGGGAGAGAGTCTTCAACGATCCAGAGCGACAAGAGGAATGGCACTTTGTCCAATATTCCCGCACTGGTGAGCAGCATGTTATACCAGTCTGGAGTAAGCCTGGCGGTGATGAAAAGGGTCCAAGTCCCCCTCCACAACCCCCTCCAGTGAACAGGTGCGATTAAAGTGCACCCACGAAAGAGAAAACACCCTTGGATTCACTCGTTTTGTAATTGGTTTTATGTGGGCCATTCTCTGTGGCCGTTGCTACAGTCGGTCACTCTCGACATCAGGTTTTGTAAGCTTGCAATAACAGATTGAAATATACTTGACTCTATTTTTCTTTATATGTTTTTGTGATGTAAGATCGAATAAGGCGAAAGACAGAGAAAAGAAAAAGGAAACTATCTTTCAATGCACCTTGGATATCATGCATGTTCAGTCCATCTTTTCCGGTTTCCAGTCGTCATCATATAACTGAGAAATCCAGTAAAATTCATTATCCCAGTTACTAGACTCTCGTAACTGATCCCAATTATGCTCTTGAAGGTTGTTAGCTGTCTCCTTATATGCTTGACCATGAGTTTTCGTGGGGCTTGTTACTTACTCGAACGAGCTGCTAATTCTGCTGTTCTGGTAATGAACTTTCTATCTTCCAGGCCTGGGACACCCAGTGAAGCATGATCTGGTAAGTCACCCTCCATTGCCAACTGGAAAGGGTAACTGCCTTTTAATGCAAGATGGTAATGTGCGAGCAGAGTCCGAGATCCAGCATTGTGCTGTTTTATACTCTCAGGATTCGCATATCCCTGAATGCATAGTCAGCCACCAGGAAAGATCCCTAATTGCAGTTACTTACAGAAAAGCCAACAGAAGCAGCGAATTCTTTATCTCTTTTCGTGGTCATAGAGCAGCTGTGGAGAAGCATGAAAAGGACTAGGTAGATAGTGTACCAATAGTTTCTCTGCTTTGATTCTATGAGCTTCATAAGAGATCGGAGAACCTGTTTACTTAGTGGTCGGAGGAACTTTGTGAAGTAGATGCAGTCAAGCTGTGCTTCCAAGACTGGAGGTATCGGAACAGTTCCGTAATATGGACTTGAGGGATCAGCAATTGGCTCTGTTCCGAGTTTGTCATTACCAACGATATGCTCTGGGTTTGATGAGATGCGGCATTGTACCCATAGCCTGATGGTAGTGAATAGCAGGATCTGTTCTTCCAAAGTCTGAGCGACCATTAGGTGCCATCTGAAATATGTTATGGGGAAATAAACAAAGAAACAAGAGACGCCGTACCGGGGCAGAGTTTGCGCGTCGGAACGCGGCTAGATAGGTTTCCCAAATAAGCGAGTCTTCTTCTAGACTTCCCACAGTGCTCCAAAGGTAATTCCAAGCTTGTCGCTCCCTCGTTTGCGCGAACGAATTAGCAGCTTCTTCCATGTTTTCTATTGCATAAGTTGGGAGAGGGTAAACGATGGTCTCCCCGTCTTTCACCCACGTTTCATCCAGTAAGTCACCTGGAAGTGGAATAAATTTGCGAACCCTGATCTGGGTAGGCGCATGTAAAAGGTCCAGACTTATTTCGATAGTTCTGACTTCATCAGTAGCCCAGTTCGTGATGTCAACAAGGTCCATGGACTTCCACCTCTGGCTAAAAAGGTAGTAGGGTGCTTGCTGTTCTCGGTAAAGAGTCGTATCCGTGATGCGGTAACGCACACAAGGCATTACTTGCAACTTACACCTTCGACAAGGGCCATTTTGATCAGAAGAGTCATAGGTACACTACAGTAGCGCGTCAGATGCTTGTTATGGATCAGAATTCAGGGCATTTGGAATGAGGACTCACAGCCTCCTTTTTGAAGTGGCATATCACGCACACCAACCTTCGCTGTCGCTTCAGAGCCGCCGACTTCCTTGCCTCGGGCTCCAGTGGTCCACGCCGCTGTGGCCTCACTTTCAAACTTGCTCGACGTACTCGATTGGATCCCCGACCGTTGGATGAGCTGACTTTCGGTTTGCGGCCCCGAGCTGGCTGTAATTCATTTAATTAGTGGCCGCAGGGCCTCAACAGAGATGCAAGTAACATACCCGAGGCGGTAGCTCCCAGACTTTACTGAGTATAGTAGGATACTCTTCTGGCCTTGACGGCGGTGTGTCAGTTGGCGACGGGGTGGAGTGACCGATCGTTGCCGTGAGAGTGTCCGATGAACGGGAACGCCTTGTTGCAGAAGAGATTACAACATCCTTCGACAGCTCAAGCTCATGGCATCCAACTTGGATTGTTCCGTTTTGGCTGATCGCTGTATTATTGACGTTTTCGGCGATGCTAGTCAAGCCTTCGACAGTATATTCTGCGTTCAGGCCAAAGCTACTTTGTGAATCATGAAGGGAGATCCCATCGCGGTTCCCGATCGTTTCATACGAGCTTAGGTGATGTGCCAATGGCTGAGGATTAAAATTTGCGGGGTAACTGTTGCTAGGATCGGGAGACTCTGGTCTTGGGTCTGCCTGAGGCAGGTTTGTCATCGAATTTGGAGGCATATTGTTGGAGACACTGACTTAAAGGATATAAACTTAAAAGTTTATTGATAATAAAGATTGCAGCCAACAGCTTCTTCTCCCCTGCCTTGCGGGACTACGTTGGTAAGGTTAAATAAATTTGTGCAAGACACGTCAGGTGGGCGTAGGCTGGACACTCGTAACACCATACATGCATGGTCAGGTCTGTTGAGGCCCCCCAGCTCAGCTCAGCAGACCTGAATCAGCGCAGGGAGGAAATGCCCCGCCAAAAGCCCGTCATCTTCTGCAAACTGAGGCTCAACGTATTTGAGCCAACCATATGACATTTAATTCTCACCGGCGAGTAATTTAGTGGAATTCGGCGTTTGAGAACAAGTGCTGACCACCAACTAATGTCTAGTCACTAATAAGCTGCTTAACACACGATTATCCTACTAGCATTTATACACTTGTGTCAACTAATTAACAGTTAACTTATTCAGTCGCCGGCGTTGAAGAAATACTTACCGGAAATTAAAACGTTTGCGGTTGGACAATTGTAAACATTGTGATGAAGCTATCTCGAGTTGCCTCAGGATGTCTGATCTTAGGTAAATAAGATTTTAAGCTTAAGAACAACCCACAGTACTGGGAGAGCAATGGGTATAAAGCTGAGGGACTACAGTGCTACCAAGGAGAATTTGTTACGATTCAGCACGCTCACAATAAGTCATTATCTTAGAATCCAATTTTCACCCTATTCTAAACCAAAACATGTCTTATATCGAGTGTGTAAACTGCAATGGTGAGCTACTGTTTCCCGAACTCGGACACGTGATATGCTATGCTAATCCAGTATTTTTATTAGGTAACATGGAACTCAATTTCACAAGCCAGACGCACAAGAGAGGCACGTCGGCGTGTCGGCGATCAAGTTGTGCAGGGGATACATTCAATGATGGCGATATCGCCATAGTGGCTGAACAGGGCCGTGTTCCTGATTATCCGATACCTAGCACGGACTATTTCCTTTTGGGAGTGGGTACATGGACTATGGAGCACCACTCGGTGTAAAGTAAAGTGTACAGTATGACAAAGGGCGAGTTTTCTCACCGACAATAAACTTAACGTCGGAACGTGGGCAAACAGGCAAGGACTGCGAATCATAGTTGCTCATCGACGTGATAGATGACGGATGCTTGCCCGCGCGTCACGTCACAGGCTTCCAGGTGGCATATTCACTGCCAGTAGAGGGGCATGCAGGTCGCAGAAAGGCGGGGTTAGGCCTTACCGGGCAGTTGATAAATCTTGTTCTTAATTGGCTCTTTTGTATTATCTAAAGGTGCAACATTCTTGACTTGGCTCCCACTACTTGGAATATTTCCAAAGACCTTAGCTACGACCCGACCCGTAAGCTCTAGCATTCGCAATCTTTGCAGCCCTCCGCCCTCAAATCTTCAAGAAGCAGTAACAGTTAGCCATGACCTTGAAACATTTATTACCTACCTCGGTCTCATGGCAGGAGACAGCAGCCCGGAAAAGGCAACATGACCTAGTAAAAATCCCACCACAATGGAAACTGTCTCCTGATATTATAGAACAAGCAAAAAAAAGACGGAGCATCGCCGATGACTTCATTGACGGTCTTCTTGATTCCGAAACAAGGCGAATTACAAGACTGGATGTGCCAGCTTTGATGGAAATGACTGGCAACGGTTCTCTGTCAGCCGTCAGCCTTACTAGCGCTTTTTGCAAGAGGGCGGCCTACGGGCATCAACTGGTGGGTCACCCAATCTCACATTTGTGGTGTAACTACGATTGCGAAAAGGGCACTAACAAAAGTCTCACAGAATCACAACTTGCTGCAAATCGGGTTCGACCGGGCAATCGAACGTGCGAAATTCTTGGATGAGTACTGGGAAGCTCACCAAAAGCCGATTGGTCCGCTTCATGGGTTACCTGTCACAATGAAGGACCAGTTCCACGTCAAAGGAATGAACACCACGATGGCTTATGTGGGCTGGATAGATACATTTATGGGCAGAAAAAATTCGCCCTGTAACATGACTGCAGAAAGCCAGATTGTTAAAGACTTGGAGGGTTTGGGAGCTATCACCATCGCAAAGGTAGGACTCATTGCTTCACTGGACTTTCTTTTCCTGGATATACTAACTGTCTTTTAGTCAACGCTCACCCAGGCTCTGGGGGTAAGAATTCCATATATAAAATTGGTTTTATTGGACAAATATCTAAGAAAATTTGTAGGCTCCTGAAACAAATAACAACATTCTAGGTTATCACTTCAACCCCCATAACCAACAGCTATCGTCTGGAGGTAGTTCTGGAGGTAGGCTAACTGCCATTAAGACCCCTCTACTGTTTCCAGATGCTCACCTTGAGGCGCAGGCGAAGGCGCCGTTCAAGCTTTGAGAGGAAGTGCTGTCGGCATTGGGAGCGACAATGGTGAGTACGCCGACTCGAGCGTGCGTTGACTCATCTAATATTCATCCTAAGGTGGATCCGTATCTATACCTGCAGCTTTCAACGGTGTATATAGCATCAAGCCTTCGCCAGGCAGGCTGTCGTTCCTAAACGTGGCAAATCCAGTACGCAGGAGGCTTTCCGTACTGAACTGCGCTAAATATAGTATAGTCACCTGGTCAGAACAATATTCCGACGGTTCCCGGCATTCTCGGTTCTTCGGTCGCATCCTTGAAATATCTTCTCAGGAGTCTTGTACTATCACGATCCTGGCTCCAAGACCCAGATGTTATACCCGTTGCATGGAACGACGCTGTCGGACTTGAAAAGCAACTTTCGTTTGGAATTATGCAATTTGATGGGGTCATCATGCCCCACCCTCCGGTCAAGCGTGGGCTTGATATGGTTATGAAAGCTCTTCATGCTGCTGGTCACGATCTCATCAAGTGGCAGCCGCCAGCCTACTCGAGAGCCTTGGATATCCAAGTAAGTTGCTAACAGCCTAGTTTATTAATGCTCTAACACAACCAGAACGCCCTGATGAACGCGAATGGTGGCTATGATATCTTCGAAAACCTGGCCCTCTCTGGCGAGCCTATCATTCCGGAACTTGAAGAAGATTATCCTGATGGTGCACCTGACGCTCCTCTGAGCGCGATTAGAGTGGAAAAAGAAGTTCAAAAATTAATGAAGTACAAGCTGGAATATCACCATTACTGGAAGTCAACTGCGAAAGTTACCTGTACAGGTAAATACATAGTAAAATCATCCTCTGGTTATTCTGACTTGAGTTTTCTCTAGGCCGACCAGTGGATGCAATAATACTTCCAGTCTGGAGCTCAGTGGCAATAATACCAGGAAAGCCTTCTTTCGGTGGTGGTATGGCGCCCTACTCGACTCATGATAAGTATACTAATGCCTATTTAGATTATATTGGCGCATCAAACGTGGTTGATCATACAACATTAGTCATTCCCGTCACACGAGCACGGATGGACATTGATAGGTTTGACGATACGTACTCCCCAATAAGCGATGATGATCGAGACAACTGGAAGTCTTGTAAGTGAAGTCTGGGATGTTGTTTTGAGAGTTGTATAACTAACTTCCCTAGACGATCCTGAGCTATATCATGGTACTCCAGTTGGTATACAGATAGAGTGTCAGCGTTTTGAAGAAGAAAAGCTCCTCGATATTGGTCAGGTTGTTGTAGACGCATTGGCTGCCCTGAAAAGCAAAGCTTAGAGCCAGGGGGTGGCCGCTATTGCACAGGGGGAAATGCACACATCTAGCTCCCTTGTAGGGGAATGAGTTTGCATTGAAACTAGGACTCTTTTAACTCTCGTTCTTTCAAGAAAGTCATTGACACTACATGGCCGGAAGACGAGGGCCGTTATAGTGCTTATGACCATGTAAGAACCAATTCACAGCCGCAAAAATAGTCATAACACCTACTACCGCGCTTGTGTAATCTATTCGATCTATTAGTCCTCTCGTCACCTCTTGATGTAATGGGGATATAGCAGAACTTACTCATTGTTCCTCCTGTGACCGGCAGCGCAACAGGGAAACAGTACATGATAGTAATAAGCGGCGCAAAGAACACAGTGATCAGATTGGCAATCCATCCAAAAGCACCAAGCTTAAAAGCTCGAGATTGAGGAAGAACACCCTCAGCTCTGCGGTGCCAAAGAAGCAACGTAGCCGGCATGGCGAAACTGCATTGCTGCAAGAGGAGACCGGAGCCGATAAACGCATTGAAAGCGGAGGTTGATCCCAGATAGATGCAGCCAATGGCGAAGATGACCGCCGAGTTAGCAACAAGGGCCCAAACAGGAACCTGTAGTCTCGGGTGAACTTGGCCAATGAAGCAGGATCCGAGGAGTGCATTGTCTCGTGCGAAAGACGAGGTGAGACGTGAGCTACACTCAACACATGCATTTAGAGAAAAGAGTGCAATACAGAGGAGGATTGAGATAAATACAGTTGCTGCAGCTTCAGATCTCGTGACCTGATACCAAATCTCGTAGATTGGAACACTGCGGACTCAGGCTTAGCATACGTGATGGATACATACTCTGTCGCGTTTTTGAGAGCCTTATCAAAGTCGTTCAAACTGTACAGCATTGCCAATGTGAATTCGAAAGCTGTTGTATATAGCATTTCTATTAACTTATTTATTACCTTTATAAAAATAATTAGTAATTTACTTTATTTTCTTATTTTTAAATATAAATTTATTATAGTTACTTTCCTTTACTGGTTATTATAGCAATTATAGGGCATAGGATCTATAATAGGAAGATCTCCGAGATTCTCAGAGTCTATAGGGAAAGGGATAAATAAAGCTTCACTGTCATGTATTAATGCGAGTCTCATTAGAAAGACTTTTATTTATTAAGCGATCGGTGTGTAGGCACTGTGAAAGGAACTCAACGTAAAAACAGTAGCGCCACGCACGTTTAAGTGCTTGAGAGCTGGTATAGCCTGAGCAAATGCTCTAGACTTCTTTGTGCTAGCCCAGGGCCTCATGGGAAATGAGTGAAGTGTTGGGTTCAGCGATTCTGCAGGGCACTCTCCATGAGCTTGGTGAAGTCGTCACTCGTCACGGGAGCGTTGCTGGTAGTCGAGGATATTCTTCACGTTGTTGAGGGCTTCGATACCGAGGGCCCTCTCCAAGCTCTCCTCGGGGAGTTGGTTGAAGGCGTCGGCGAGGACTGCCAAAGAGGGTCCGGCAAGGTCTGAGTCCTGCATTTCAATTCGTTCACCTGGGAGCTGGTGTTCCCAGGAGATCTGGGTTATATCCTGAGCCAAGACACCTTCAAACGTCTGGATACGATCCTGAGATTCGGGAGAGTGCTCTTGGAACTAGCTATGCACTCTCATCTTGATACCCCGAGGAAGAACCGAAAAGGTATAGAAATCCATCAAGAGTTCCATCCCAGGCTTGAATGCCTTTCTGTCGACTGCTGGATCTCGCATCTGTTCGATTACCTCACCAACTCGGGCAGAAGCTTGTTCCCGGGTGATGGTCAGAGCCACAGTGTAGACCGCGTCGCCTGCGTCACGGCTTAGACGGCGGTCAAGTGGCTTCAAGGCTTGATCTGGACTTTCACCTGCGCTGACCAAGTGGTTCCCAAACACGGGTGCGGCACGAAGGATGGGAAGTTCGCAATGAATAACAGCGAGGTATCTGTGAGGAGGCGGCATGGTTGCTTTGACAGTCCAGATATCACCAGATAGCTCGGTTATCGGGCTGTTGACTGAATTGTCCCGCGTGACCAAGAATGGATTATGGCCGGTTGTTTCAAAGACTTGGATGGCAACCTTGAGCCAAGCCACAGAGCCATGTTCGTCAAGAATCTCAAGAATGGAGCTGTCAGGCTTGGCGGGGGCTATCTTGCGGTAGTTAAGAGAGACGATCAGAGAAACCATGATTGGGGCAGGGAGGCAAGGTGTTTCATCCATGCGAGGAACCCGGAGCGCCTTCTTACATGCCTTCTTGATTGTGCGATATCCTTCAAATTCGGTAAAAATCGTAGCCAACAACACGTTTCCTGATTCAAGTTGGGTGACGCATCGATCCCAACAATGAGGAAAGTCTTCGCGGGTCATAGATACAACCGAAAAGATGTCGTCAACCATCTTTTCGTAGATCTCTCTGACACGTGGTGCAGGAAGATGCTTCAAAGGCAGGACAGGATACTTGTTGTAGCCGAGCTCACGGAGATTCAGCGGGTTTGCGGACAACATTTCAGCGATATGTGTGCCATGAATCCCATGATTGGCCGGCACATGAGTTGCCTCTTCTCCAGCCATGATTCTCTGGTAAGAAAGTTAGCTCGGGAAACCACAAGATAGGTAGGCAGATATGGAAATTCTTACCGTTGGGGCAAGGTGAAGCGTATCAGCAATGGAAGATTTTGCGAATTCGCGTGTCGCTTGGGAATGGGTGATGTGTCTGAGTTCTGACGATACCTGAGAGGAGCAGATGGTCAGTTAATTTTGTCTAAAGCACACCTTGATATCAAGAAAACTGACTGCCGATAGTACGAGCTGGAAAGGGTTGAATGAAAGTCTTCAGACTATGGAAATGTAGAAGAACTCTAAAACGTCTTGCAGGAGAAAAATAGGAAGACAAGTGTACTTGAATATTGTATGTCTTCTTCGCCCAGTACGAATGTACGTCTAGGCGAAGTAGAGGATAATTCTTAAGAGGAGGATGTAGGATAGAAAAAGTTGGAGATTTCTAGATGGGGGAGAGAAAGAAAAGAGGGTGGGAGAAGAAGAAGATGCACAACTAAAACTGCCAGGTTACACGACGTCACCTGATCGATCAGGTTAGATCTCAGTCATTGGGGGTGAATGTCTTCCATGAGCTGACAGTGCAGTGCAGGTGCGTAGCACACCAGGGGACTATCGTGGCTTTCTTGCTATCTTAGAAAGCTGAAGATATTTGTCACTTGAGCGGTAGTATATCTATATAATGTAGACGTCAAGATCTTTCAAATATCAAAATGTAAGGTCGATAATATGAAATGTTTAATTTCTAATGGCCATCTTTGCTTCGCTTAGTCGCAAGAGCCTAGAAGATACAATCCTCCACTTGGTCCCCTATCAAGCCCGCCGCATTGGCAAGCTGCTTTTGTGCCTCCTCGACCACTCGACAGCCCTATAGTAGAACACATCCTCTTTAACCTTGGCCGTGATCTTATCCATATCCACATCTGTTCCATCCTCCACAGCCCGTTCAAGTTCCGTCAAAAGAGCCTGACAGTCCCAGCACCCACAAGAACGATACTCCTGTCCAAAGTATACTCGATACAATCTTCTCGTCTCGCCAAAGCCATCACCTAACTGTGGTTTCTCAATGGTATCATCATGGTTGACAAACTTGCCTGTCAAAACCTTCATCGCTTGTCCGTAATACTTGGCAGTGCATTGATGCGTATGCCAGACCAGATCGATATCCAAGGTCGGCACAACAGTGGTTTTGGACAGCTTCAGAAGCTTGCAGAAGTTCTGATACCGCGAAATAGCTCGTCTAATCGTCCCCTTGAGAGCCGGACTTCTTATCCACATGAAGGAATTCATCTTTTCAACAAACGAAGCCTGACGAATAACAGCATCCCTGAGCTGTTTCGCCAGTTCAGAGTCATACTCTCGGAAGAGCTGTGAGTATTCCATACACGGGCTCTGGTAGACCGCGGGCCTATAGCCAGTGACCCCAAACCCGGTGTTCGACATGTGCGTAAGCGTGCTGGACGTAAAGTCTTTCCATGAAACAATATCATTGAAGAGATCCGGTGCGAAGCCTGATGCTTCTTCATAGTTCGCTGCAGCCGCCGGTGGTAGTGTGAAAGCCCACTCTGTATTATCGATGGCGTGGTGAATGTGCTTCCAGGGAAACTTGACTGAGAAGAGCGGTTCTTTTGAACAAGTATTGAAGAATAGACGAGGGTTGAGAAGAAAGGAATGCCAGACCATGAGAATATCAAGAGGCGGAAGATTGTCTCTTGGAATTTCTCTCTGCGAAGACTTGTTGAAATGATCTCGCCAAGCCAGAAAGCGAACTGTAGCAAGCTCAACAAATCTCGGCCACTTCGCCTGTCTTCGTTCCCAAAGCTTGTCATCCTTGAGCGTCTTCTCATCTCCCTGATAACCAGTCTTGGTCTCTCTGATAGGCTTAGTCTGCATCGCATCGTCAAGTTCTGTCGAGACAAGAATCTTCTGCCTCAAGATGAAGAGCGTCTCTAGGAATTCGAGGTGAGCAGCGCATTCCGACAGCGTAGGCAGCGCCAAGTCTGGAGTCATCCGTCTTCTTGAGGGCTCATGGTCGACACTTATCGGTGTCGTAAATTTGAAGATGCCAGGGTCGGGAATAGTTGGAACATCCTCTGGTTTGACAGCGAGTTCGTATGGCAGACCATTTGGATTCTTTGGACGCGATGAGCCTGAGACCATATCCTTTCCCTGCTCATGCAAGGAAAGTTTGGTAAACCGATGTTCCAAAGCCATTTTGCAATATGAAGTCAGGAAACTCTTGTTTCTCACAGTCCAGGTTCCTCTTCGTGGTCATCTTTATTTTTTGGTGGTGCTACAAAATGAGGCGATCCAGGCTGAATTGCGCCGGGCAATCGGACAGCCCAAATCTCCAGACTGCCTCGTCCGCGCCTCAAACAAAAAGTGTACCACATCCTAGGCACCCCTGCTCATCAGCTTCGCAATCTCACCAATCGCGCGCCCTGAAACAAAGACATCTGACGCCCGGCTAAAGAGAGGTCCAGCGCCCAGGCGTTCTCGACCTGTCGATCATCGCGGGGTCATTCCGCTATTGACCAGCAACTGTAGGTTCACATTCGCAGCGCAAACTCCAACCTTCATTTCATACTGAGAGCAACGATACAATCATGAATACTCTACACAAAGCGTTCTTCTCGATCTTTATGATACTATGGGGTATCCTCATGTTCGTCAACGTTGCTAGTATCCTGGGCAGGACAGCAAGGACATTTGGACGACTTCGCTTCTGGTCAATCATACCTCTCTGGCTGTATGGACCCTTGGTGGTATTGAATCCCTGGTGGAGGCTGGGACATCTAGACAGAGGACGTCAATTTCTTGTGGGTATTTTAGCTAATTCGCGACACTTTTACTAACTGTTGCAGGGCATTTGGTTGACAATATGGCCTCTCGTCAGCGCAATAATTGCAACAACATGCAAGAGCCAAGGATCTCTCGGCTCATGGAACTCGTCGCAAAGAAGTCGCGGTTGTTTCTACATCTTATGCGTCGATTGGGCGATAATTCTCTTCTTAATTGTGGAAGTCTGCCGGAACCCGATTCCTACAGGATCAAAAGACTGGACGTTCGGAGCTAGCCTTGGCAAGATCATGACCATGTTCACGATCATCCTTCTCGCTAGTCAAGACGTCCTGTTGTTCCCCCTCGCCGCATTCCCTCGTTTCATCAGCGTGCCAGCAATCGTGCTCAGAAGATGCTTCCTACCAGTACAGCACAAACCGGTCAAGCGATGGCCGCATGAGATCAATCGACTATTATCGCATAAGCCTCCAGGTCAAGAGAGATCGTTGGCAATCATGCTACAAAACGACGATGTTGCTGAGCGAGTCGCGAGCCACCTTCACTACGACGACATGGTGAACTTGTCGCTCACCTCCAAGTTGATGCGCACCGCAATCTTCTATCCATCGATGGATCCAGACTCCCGCCGAGACCGAATAGAGTCGCTATGCGTAGCGTCGTGTATCAAAGGGAAGAAGAGCGAATGCTGGTCATGCGAACGCGTGATCTGCGACGTAAGCTCAATCGGCACTTCTCGTTACTCAATGCTGACATTATCGTAGACCTGCAGAGCCCCAAAACAACGAATCCGATCGTCCCGTATAAAAGATCATTTCTCGCATTGCTACGCCGTTTGTACAATGTGTTATCTGATTTCCGCTCCTGGCGGTGCAGCTCCCTTCAATGCGAAGTGGAATATGCAAGACCTCGAAATGCAGCATATTAATTGCTGTACTTTCCGCGAGCCGCAATGGGAAGACGGTGGTTCATTCCTGTGTCGATACTGTATCAAGTTCGACGGGGCGAAACTCACCGAGATGAGGGAGAAGAGGGATGAGTTTTATCTCAGCAGAACATTGCCGAGGAATGTTGACTGCGCGATATGTATGTGGCCTATAGGGAAAAGGTCTACTCGGTGGTGGTTTTGTGCGAAGGGAAAACACGAGTGTCATTGGGCGGAACATCATACGTAGTATATGGCTCAATATATGTGATTGATGTAGATTTGTGCATTTCTAAATTTGCATATCAGCCTCGGAAGTTATCCAAGCATCTCATAGATTCTGTATATGATAGATGTGGATTCCTATGCTTCATCCTCCACAACCACCACATCCTCCATCACCACCATCGCCGCCACCACAACTCGATACACATCCACTTCCGCAGGTGTCCCCAGCCATACCTGGAGATCCTGCTGCACATCCCGCTGCTATCGCACCACAAGCGAAAGGACCTGCACCGCATCCTCCTCCCCCGCCACCATCATCTGACGTGTTTGCACCAACATCGATCTTAGTTGCTCTCCAGTCCCTAAACTTCTCATACTCGACAAGTCGTAATGGCTGAGAGAGGAAGGCCCAGTCGGCGACAAAGTATTGATGGTAAGCGCCTTTCTCAAAGTGGTGACTAAAAGGTTGTGCGCGATGAATACCGCCGAGCTTGAGTCTGTCCATGGTCTCGTCCTCATGGTTGGTGAGCCATGTTGTTGATGCTTGGAATTGACTAGATTTCGCCATGGCAACCGCAGTCGTGAGGAGGACATCTTGGCCGAGTAGTACGGTGATGCGGTTCTTGAACCACTCTGTGTCTGTCATGATGCCTGGGTTTGCTCGCTTTTCTGCTGACTTGCCGGTCGAAGGCTGTGTATTGGCGGGATACAATTGCCGGCCTCGGGCAAGATGCAGAGACGCGATGGACCAAGAGTCAAATGGGAATGCGAGAACATGTTTTCCAATGTTGCAGTCGCCACAGTTCCCGGGATACCGATCATATGCTTCGGTACAATCCCATGGAAAGACATCTTGGTATGGATAAATCGGTCCTTCCAGGCAAGCCCAATCTGTCCAGTACTCCGCGAGTGTATCGACGATGTCAGAGTCATCGTGGCGTCCATAGCGAAACTTGAGGAGGTACTCTTCTGTCAGACCATTTGGAACGTCGTATTTAGAGAATGCCCGTGTAGGAACATTTGAGCCGGGTCGACACACAAAACTCATCAAGTACAATGGCATCGGTTTGCCTACCGCTGTCTTGGAAGCAAAGAGGGGACCGAATATGTCGCGGTCAATCAATTTGTCACAGAATGCCTGGCAATTGTTGTCGCGGTAATGCCATTTGAGCTGGACCTCTGGGTCGAGAAGATGAGCAGTGATGCTCGAGATGTACGCCTGCACCCTCGATGCGAGGTACTCTTTGACGTGTAGAAGCAGACGTTTGGTGCCCTGTTCAAGCATGGGTTCTTGCTCTGCAAAAGTCAATCCGTCTTGGGTCAGACAATTGGATTCATGTATGAAGGCGTCGATAAGCTCATCCTCAATACCAGACTCGAAGAAGTCGCAAAAGGCACCCCCGACGACTTGCTTCATGAAGGCTTTATATCGCTTTGGGTGTCGCGGTCTATCCTGGATGTAGAGAAGACGATCTTTCTCGCCTGTGAGAAGAAGGGATTTAGTGATGTTTTCGGAGGGATCACGGATAACTTGTAATGAAGGCGGATCTCGACTGGTGACAAGGACGCCGCCCATGGTACTGAGCTGTCAGTTTCTGCAATAAATGGTGAATCGAGCAACTTACTTTGCGACGCCATTCTCTATGATTAGAGGGCCAAAGCGAATCGCCATGTGAACGTTCCCATACGGGTACTTCTCAATCGTAGACCTCAAGTATATGGGGATATTCTCCGGCTCATCGGTGCTGAACCCATAAGAATAGCCATATTCGGGTAGCGAGGTCTCATTGAGATGTCCCAATCGACTTGGTTGCTTTCTGGTGACGGCCACAGGTTTCGGCAGCTCGCCTCCTACCGGGTCCTTCTTTCGTAACTGAAGTAGACTGTCGTTTTTGCCGAACTGCGATCGTGTAGACGCATACTTTGCCTCTGCAAAGAGGTCTGTGACTGTGTACAATCCGCAGCCTACACGACCAAGCCCGCCTTTGATGTGGTGGCCTTCGTCGCGCGTAGGATCAATCGGCCATAGCGACCGAGAGCGTCCATCTTGGTCTCGTCGACGAACTGTACTGCAATAGCACAACTTGCGACTAATCTCTGGCGTCAAGGCTGTTGGAAGGCAGCATTCTTTGTATTTCTTGGCAAAGCGCGTCTGGCCATAATGTGTCGCTCGGTAACAGCTTTCGCAGATGACAATGCTTTCATCACTGGTGTCCTGAAAGGTGCATCCCCGAATTGTCGCCTTGCATTCGGAGCAGAGCTGGGGGACGAATACCGGCTGGTTCAGATCGTCATATGACCAGAGCCTAATTTGAGCAGAGGCAGGTCTCTTCCAGAACGATAGTGCTTTTTCAGGTTCGCGATGCTCGATAATCTTGTCGATGTCAAGGAATTGCGCTGATTGAAGAAGCATGCGGGCTCTTCGTCTAGCTGGGTCCAGAAGTTTGCGCTCGCTGAGGGAGGTTCTTATACCGCCCTTGATGCTGTTGCTCTTTATGTCGGCGAAGATATCCCAGCCACGGTCTCGTAGAACTTCATCGTATGAGGGTGGCGCTTTTGTGTCTTTTTTCGCTTTCTTCTCTGGACGCTTTGATCGTTGGTTCCTCTTGTTGCGTTCATGAAATTGGCGAGAAATATCGGAAACTGAATCGAGAAACGTATCGTAACCGTAGATAAAATCATCCTCTTCCTCTGGGAGAAAGTCGGATGTGTCTGGACGTGATTGCCAGCGCCCGAATGTCAACAGCAAATAAGGCAGCTCGCGCTCGACTCCTTCCCAGTACATTCTAAGCAATTCGGTTTCCAGCAGATCAGCTGCAGGACCCAAGCGGGTGCTGGGAATCACAGGGGCATTAGTGATCACGCCGCTGCTGCTGCTGCTGGACGCTGGCACCGAGCGAGACAGAAACGCGGGGAGCGAAGGCATCTTGCGATGAGTCTATTCACAAATCGTTACATGATGAAGTTCTTGGAGCGACAAAAGCTTTCGAGTTGGCAACTGTCCTCTCAATCAGGCGGGCAGAACGCCTTGCATGAAGCCTGCCATCTTCAGTGACCGAGACACTGTAACCAGGCGCTGAGGTGGGGGTAGCGGAATTACAGCGCTGCAGCTTCGGTATCGCATCCTGCATGGATTTGCAAGGCAGACTCAGCTTCCACATCAACCAGGCTGCGATGATCCTCGTCTGTAGTTGAGGCGCACTGCTTTGGCAGTCAGGAATGATCACATTTGCATCCAGAAAGCCATGATTTATGTGTAAACTCAATACAAGCGTACCTGCTCCCAAATCTCTGGACCCTGCCGATAAATTGCCTGTTCAAGAATGGAGCTTGGCGGGTGGAATGCCTGCTGCAATGGATCTCGCACTCGATACCCGATCCGGCGCCGTAAATCCGGGAATCGGACCTTGCAGTCTCCCGGTTCTGGTATGTTGAATTGAATAGAACAAGCCTCATGAGCTTGTTTGTTGATGAGATCGATGCTAGTGCAGATCTTGTAGCTTTCGGAGAATTGAGGCTTCTTAGAGATGACGACGTAAGCGATAACGAGTCTTATAAGTATTGGCGGCGCATGGGACCTTTTCAGGTCGTCAGATGAGGATTTATCGACCCGATACATTGGCATATGCAGTATTTAAGTCGCTGAAGCTTCCCGCAGTCAAAAATAAATAGAAAGCTCCTTGAAATCATCGTCGAAATGAAAGTCGTTATCGCAGGATCAACCGGGTTCATCGGGAAGGAAGTCGTCCGCCAGGCGCTCCTGCACCCTCAGATCACCTCAGTCGTCACATTATCGCGTCACGACCACGATCTCGCCGAGGACCTACAAACACCAGAAATCGAGTCCAAGCTCACGTCTGTCACCTGTTCCGACTTTAAAAACTACCCGCAATATGTCAAGGATGAGATCTCTGGGGCCGACGCCTGCATATGGTATGTCCGACCGGCTTCTCCATGTAACACAACTAACCTTGCAGGCTTATTGGAGTGACACCCGGTAAGTTGAAGCAGTACGAATGGGATCAAGTTCGTATGATCTGCTATGAGTATGCGCTCTACGCGGCCGACACGTTTGCGAAGCTTCCACGGGAGGGCAACCCGGACCCGTTGCGATTCATCTACGTGAGCGGCTGCAACGCCGAGCGAGATCCTGCAAAGAAGCCGTGGATTCTTGGAGACTATTGTCTTCTTCGGGTATGCTTCCCTTTTCCAACTCATCCGTACCACTATTGACAGAGCTTTCAGGGCCAAGTCGAAAAGCAGATCATCGAGCGCGCGCATCTGTCGGACGGGAGAATGCAGGTACTCGTTACCAAGTCAGGAATGGTCAACGATCCAGATATGGGTTTCTTGAAACAAGGGATGCGTTGGTTCTCGCATGCTGTCATCAACATCCCTAATATTGGGAGGACGGAGTTGGTCGCAGGACTAATTGAACAGTCAATCACTGGGTTCGGTAAGGATACTTTGTCCAATGCAGAAATGGTAGAGATCGGAAAGAAGGCGTTGGAGAAGAATGAGATTCTGGTAGCGAAGGCCTGATTTATCTTAGCAGGCAGTATTATTCCGTAGGCTTTGCTCTTTAATGATGTCAAGATACAAGATTACCTGTTCCTCAATTACGACGCGTCGTCTGTGTGACCATGCACATACAACCTGGGAAAAGACGCGACAAGAGGGACTCATGGCAAACTTTGCATAGAAACACAAGGTAGGAAGGAGTTATTTGTCTTTTGGGGTCGTTGATTTCAGTGGAAACGCGTCTTTGTTAAGACGCGATGCGTTGAGTCGGACAAAAACTACCTGTGACCTCATTATTGTCAGTTGAAGCACTTCTCACTTACTCCGCCCATTCAGTACAATAGGTACCAAGTGAGAAGTGCAGCACGAGTCACCTGGGCCCATACAAGAAACTGCTCCAATCAGTATTAAACATTCAAAATACAGTTATTTTAAGTTTATCAACTATATCGCCATAAATAAATTGAGAATCTCTACTGCACTGAAATTAAGGTGTACTCGCTCCAGCCATTCACCTACCCTAAGCCTCCAGCATCGTCAAATCACGGACCCAACGACGTCAGACAGAAATGAGTAATAATGCACTCAACCAAACCAACACCAATGCCAGGCACTTGTAGTGGTTGCTTGGATCAATATGACGCCGTGATGCGCGACGCGGCGCAATCGCCATCCCTGACATCATGCGCTAAGGATCTTGGCTACCCGGGGTCAAGACTCCCCGTATGAGCTTATTTCCATTTTTCGTATTTACTACGGAAATGTTTTATTTGTTTCTTGAGAAAGAATTTATGCATTATGGATAAGAATGCACGTCAAACGAGGCACATCGCTGCCAACCTCGAGCACGGTGCTGATGGTAGCACAGCTCTTCACACGAGTGTTCAACATGAGCCTTTGCGTCACGATGCAGCGGAGAAACTGAAAGAGGATGTTACTTCAAATCCAGCAGAAGTTCAAGACGTTGGCTGGGATGATGACCAGGTACGGCCAGAGGATTATGCCATCGATGGCATAAAGAACGAAGATGTCTGGCTTCTCGTCCGAAGGTTCAACAAAGTGAGTTGATCACACAGTTTGTATGAGAATTAGCTGACTAGAAATAGCGTGTCTTCCATCTGAAGCATGCCCCAAATCACCCAGAAGATGAGATGGATTTCAACGTTGCTGAAGAGGAGCAATTCTCTCCGAACAAGCTGCGTGCACAAATCGAAAGACTTTACATGGAGGCCGTAGGTGTTTTAGTCCCGGGTCATCAAAGAGTGCTGACAGTCCAAGGTACTTGGTTTTATTATGTTCAGACAACACCTCTCGAGACTCCAGTCGTGGAGGGAGCCAAGACGAACATCATGCTTCTGTCTGGTACTTCAGTCCATTTCTCATGCAGAGAATAACTCCGCTAATTACTCAGGTTTATCTCGGTTCATGGTACTTCAACTTTCTCATGCCAATACTATTAACAGGTTTCATGGCCATCATTCTCTCTCCCAGAATTCGAAATACATTCTTCCCGCCTTGCCCGCCTTCAATAGTCCATTACCAAGGCGGCCACTTGATAAAGCCCGCCGCAGGTATTCTAGGCACGGTCGATACAGCTACAGGTGCCCCAGAGAGCCTCAAAGGTGAGACTCTGGAGAGAGAAGCCAGCAACTTCGCAACAGGCCTTGTGGCTCTATCCATCAACATATTCGTCGATAAGGATCCACAGCACGACGAGTCACAGAGAGGAGGTGGAAAGACTGTCAACCTTCCGGATCCAAGATCGTTAGCTACTAGGATAGCGACTGCAAAGGATAAGGCAGCTGGAATCGAGAAGCCGTCTTGGGACAAGAGCAAATCGCCTATGCAGGAGCTTATGTGGAGTCAGATGAGACCACTGATGCACTGGACATGTCGCTTCTGCGATCTTTGGGAGAGAAGCGCGAAGTAAGTGTTCACCATTCAGACAATATGTCCAGCCATGCCATTTTCTAACTTACGACGAGTCTCCTTGATCCGACTGCACCCTTTCCAAGAGATACAGCTCGCTATCGGATCGTACAACTGCTCCTGCCAATTGTGATCGTGTCAGTTTTCACATCCTGTTACATGTTTTACCGGGTTGTTACTTTGGCTCTTGGGGTGGGCTTCTTTGGTAGCATCTTCTTGAGAAACTCTTATGGCTGGCTAAAGTATAATATGGAAAGGTATGAAGCCATTTTAAATTTATTCTTGGTCTTGCTGACAGTTGAAAAGAATTGTGTTCCGGGGAATACCGACAGATTCACAGTTAACAATAGCGCTCCTACGACAAGGTGAACGAAACAAAGCCCCTCTGCCACCATCCCCCGAACCGAAAGGTCCACCTCTCGACGAACCTCTCGTCCTTGAGGGCGATGCTCTGAGCGCTTCAGCTGGTGATTGTCCTATGGGAGCGTCACCCGAAGAAATTCGAAGAGCGGTTCAGGAAGAACCTGGAGTTGTCCAAGGCACCGGTGGTGACGACCATGAGTACCCTGACCATGAGAGCGGCGGAAAAAGACGCGGCAAACTCTTGGGGGTTGTCAAACCAGTTGTTCAGGCGGCGGCAAAGACAGTCATCGGTGTCAACAAAATCCGAGCAAAGACTGGAACTGTATCAGCTAAGAACCGGGTCGGAGCTGCATCGACCAGGGACGAACCGTCCATTGCTGGACCGGTCGAGTTCACATGTCGCTGGCAAGGAGAAAAGGGATTTGTATATCTCACTACAGACTCCGATTCTCCCAGCCTGTGCTTCTCAAAAAGGTCAGTGGGTGATTCCGATGATTCAGGATTCCACGAAGTACTGCCGACTTGGACGATACCTGTGAAGGGAATCACAACACTGAACAAATATTCTGGGTACGGAGCCAAAGCAAAACTCCTGGCTGGATGGGCCTTGGAAAGCGAGATTACGGATGGGCTGGAAATAGTCGAAAGCGATGGGAAGCCCTATCTGATCACAGCAATGGCTCGAAGAGATCAGCTGTTCAATCGACTCTGTGCTATTGGCGATCAGAAATGGGAAATCTGGTAGGTACATTATAAAACTAGATAAGAAAGAAACAGTGTTCTAAACGTCCACTACACATTTGTAGGCGGACCCTGCTTGAACGACCGCTACTGTCGTAGGTTCACCGAGACCCACCCCGTTTCCAACCTTCTCAACCTTGTCGACGATGCACATGTCGCTCGCGTCAGGAGTGAGTTCAGCTTTGCCGCATATCATCCGGTACTTAAGATGCCCTTGGGAGCGGATCAGCGTGGTAGATTCGTCCCCAGGATCCATGCAGGATTGCTGTAGTGGGTTCAGTCTCTCGCTCTGTTCGGAATCAGCCAAAAATGACGAGAAGACGATCATGTTGAAATCGATTGCTTGTGGATGCTGGGAAAGCTGATTAAAGACAATCCAGTTCTGTTCCTTGTCTTTGCCGCCAAGTTGTAAAATGCGCTTTCGGCCGTCTTTCCAGGCCATGTAGTCAGGGTTGTCGAAAAACCAATCTGTCTTCATAGACGGCTTGGTTTCATCGCACGGAGTTGGGTTCGATCTTGTACACCCAGTCACGCTCAAGCGGTCTCGGCTGGACTGCAAGTCATTTTAGCCAAAACCTGCCTGGTCATCTCACCAGACAAGGCATGCTATAATGCAGTGGCTTTTGGAACAATAGCTGCTGGGACTGCCTCTAATGGGGCCAACCACACTCGGGTAACAAGCTCATCTTGAATCAGGTACCCGCTCCTCAAGTTGGATATCTGATTGCACTATCATTAATGTTTTAGAATGATGTCAGATGCAAAGAAGCTTATGTGGACTCACTCTGTTCTTGAACAGAAATATGCTCGTCATTTCCTTCGCCTTTTTTTTTCGCTCTAGGCCCTCTCAACCGCCACAATTTCTTTTCCGCATTACCATTTCTTCTTAACCCCATTTGACATTCTCCCCTTAAAAGCTTGCTTTCTCTTCTTTCCTTCTAATATCTTCACTTCCCTCGAGAAGTTTTGAGATCCCAAGCAAGCCACCGGGATATCCATCGTCAATGCCTCACCATCTCTTGAGACTCTGACCAACTCTCTTCCCAAGCATATCATCCCCTTCCCTCAAGGCTCCAGGGATCTCGGAGATCTTCCTAACATGAATCTTATTTCCCATGCTCGCCATACCGACCATGAGAGGAAATTAACCACGATAAATTGATACTTAAGGACGAAGTAGTAAAGTGAACTGCTAGTCGTCCTCGGAAAGATGACAAACAAATTAATGGAAATGCTACACAAGCGCTCGAGTATTCTAAGATCTATAGCTTCGCCCCCTCAGCCCGTCTCTTCTCACGCTCCTTATCCCTGAGAAGTCGACGAAGGATCTTTCCGCTTGGACTCTTGGGTATAACCTCCAGAAATTCCACACCTCCTCTAAGCTGTTTATAGGAAGCCTTGTTATCCGCAACATGTTTCATGATATCATTGGCCACTGTCTTTTCATCCAAGGATTCAGCCAAAGAGCTCTTGACTACAAAAGCCTTTGGCACCTCTCCTGACCTCTCATCAGGTACTTGGATAACAGCACAGTCAAAGACATGAGGGCTCGTCAGGATATGAGCCTCGAGCTCCGCGGGTGCAACTTGATGGCCCTTCTGATTGTCAGTATTGGCTTCACCAGACCGAAACAGTCCACATACCTTAACCTTGATGAGTTCCTTGATTCTGTCAACAATCACAATATGCTCGTGACCAGACGGAGCTAAAGTCACAATAGCTTCGTCTCCAGTGCGAATGTATCTTCCATCTTCGTGATGTACAAAGGTTTCAGAGGTAGCTTTCTCGTTGTTCAGATAGCCCAGCACAACAGACGGGGCTTGAACGAGGAGCTCGCCTGGCTTGTCATACTCAGTGACTTCGTTGCCCTCAAGGTCAATGATCTTGGCTTTGGCACCCGGCAACAAAGATCCAGAGCCTCTTGTGAAGACATCATCTTCGCTTGAAGATGTCACGACAGTTGCAGTTTCCGTCATTCCTTGTTTCTGTCAGTCATATTTGTTGGAGACTTATGGTGGGTAGACATACCATAGGCCTGGGCAATAGTCCAATCAGGGTAAAGATTCTTCATGTCGGAAATTGTTTCCTCGCCGAGGGGGGCCGCACCACAATAGACAAACTTAACGCTGCTCAGATCGTACTTGGCGCAAAGATCCTTGAATCGCAGGACTTGGATGATAATCGGTGGTACCTTGGAGGATTATTAGTCATGACAAGACGTGCAAAGGTCCTAGATGAACTAACCACCAGCAACTGCCGAATCTTGAAATCCTGAACGGACTTGAGGAAGTCGTTGAACTCAAATTTTGGGAGAACGATAACCTGATCACCTCGCCACGTGCAAGTGTGAGCTCCAATAACAAGGCCGTAGATATGAGAGAAGGGCAAGAATCCCGTTACGGCTTGGGTTTCCACACCTTTCTTCCGCCGGGCAACGGAATCGTAAGTGACATGCTGTAACACATTCGAGATCACGTTTCTATGAGATATCATCACAGCTTTCTGTATAGTATTAGCGTGTATCATAGTCAGGAAGGAATGGTCTTACCGGTAATCCTGATGTTCCGCTTGAGAAGCATAAAAAGGCTGTCTGCCGTGCACCTTGACCTTGGGCCCATTGTAGTTTCACGAGTTCTTTAAGTTTCGAACCTTCGTCAATAAGGTCCTCTACAGAAGCATGTTTGAAATTTGAGGTAGGTTCAGCTCGTGGAATGTCGAAGAGATAGATGTTTTCGTCTGGTATGCCGACATTCTTGGCTGCCTCAAGTGCCACCTCGAGTAGAGGTGTGCAAGTAACCAGAGCTTTGGCTCCCGATGCCTTAAGTTGATGGGCAAGCTCATCAGAGGAGTAAGCAGCATTGGCTGGCGTGGCTATGCCATTCAGTCGGTGAACACCATAGATGGCAGTCACGAAGTCAATCTAGAATTATGATCAGATAGTTATCCTAATACAAAACCGCATATACGTACTGTGTTCAGAGAGAAGATAGCCAAAACCTTATCCCAAGGTGTTCCCTCATTCGGCTGCCATTGAAGACGCTTTGCCAGAGCTCTTGCAAAGAATTCTGACCTCTCGAACAATTCAGGTGATGAGTATGAGCGACCAGTGATACCGCAGGTAAAAGGATGTCTGCTCTTGGCTATGGGTTGGCGACCATACGCCTCATTTTTCATAAACTCAGCAATAGGTATCGAATCCGGAGGATCTTCAATATGTCAGCAATGGGAAGTTCCATCAATTGAGGCACGCGACTCACCAATTGGGAGCTGAGGCACCCAGCTTGGAGATGTAAACACCATTTTGATGCGAGCTCCTTGTTCTTTTCGCACGTTGAAACACGATTCGCAATATGATAGGTTAGATTGATATAGAGACAGCCAGAATGAATTTCTTATTGAAGGTCATCGGCAAGCCAGCGAGTCAGCGACCTAACGTCATGAAAACAAATTGTGGTGGAGTTCTCGGCGGAGCTACACTCTTATAGGAAAACCGAGAGCATTGCCATCTCGAATAGCGGCCAATCCCCCGCATTCTCCAGATTATTACAAGTGGATTCCTAAGCCAACCATAGGTTCTCGTTGCCTCGGAGAACCTCGGTAGAAAATCCTACCGAGACGCGTTCGTGTCTAGGAAGGGAAATCGAGCCGACTACAGCTCTGGGAAAGCCGAATAGTAGGATTTGATATAGGGTGGGTTTCTGACACCTGTACACCAGTGAGGAGCATCAAGATTGATCACCATATTCAGGTTATTGACCAATTTTCGCCATGACTGTCACAAACTCCGAAAGAGTACCAGCAACCATGTTTGCGTGGAGGAAGCACAAAGGAAGTCCAAAGCCGGTAATTCAGGCTCCTGGCTCCCATAAAGTAATGCATTAACAGATCCAGGTTTTTGAAGAGGTGCCCGTTCCCAAACTATCACCAAATGGCATTCTTTGTAAGATGCTGGCGTCTGGCGGTACGACGAACCCTCCTGGTAGTTGACTAAGGTCTGACCAATATTTTAGTTTGCAGGAGCGACCATTCTCTTCTTACGATAGAAAAGCAAGCGTCTTGGTTTCAGGAAAAGTATATCCTGGGCCACGAAGGCTGTGGACAGATTATTGAAATTGGCAGCAATGTCCAAGACAACGGACTGAAAGTGGTAAGTGATAGTCTTCAAATCTTAGAATTGATTAGTGCTGAATGATATAAAGGGAGATATCGTGGCTCTTCATGCGGTTCCCGGTTGTAATCAAGACGATTGCCCCGAATGTTCTCGCGATCTGGCCCAACTGTGTGAAAGAGGTCATCACTCCGGCATTGGCCAAGATGGCTTTTACGCCCCATATACCGCAGTTGATATTCGAGCTGCGGTCAAAGTTCCCGATGGCGTCAGCCCAGCAGAAGCTGCTGTAGCCACTGACGCTGTAAACACAGCATTCCACGCCATAACTCGGAGAGGAGAGGTCCAAAAGCACGAGACAGTATTTCTTTTTGGTCTCGGTGGCCTAGGATTTAATGCTCTCCAGATTGTGCGTTATATCGGAGCAAGGGTGATAGTTTCCGATATTCGACAAGAACTGCTGGATGAAGCCAAAGCTCTAGGTATACCTGAGAAAGATATCGTTCCAGTGGGAAAGCCTCCCCAGGACTTCATCAAAGAGAATGGCCTGGAAGGAAAGATTGACACTGTTCTTGATTTTGTTGGTACCCATCAGACATTCGAAGATGCTCAACATATCGGTAAGCAAATAACTTTATTTGAAATTCGTTAAGCTTCAACTAATATGTGCTACAGTTCGTCGTGGCGGCAAGCTCCTTTGTATCGGCAGCCTTGACACAGAAAACACGATTCACATGAAGATTGGTACCAGAAAGAGGCTTTCCTTCATCTTCTCTTATGGTGGCCAAGTCCGAGATCTGGAGAAGGTTCTTGAGCTTATTGCTTCTGGTCATATCAGTCCACGAGTGGAAACCAGAAAGCTTCCGGATTTTGAGGTAGTGCTTGGGGCATTGGGTGAAGGAAAGATCAAGGCGAGAGTGGCATTGCTACATGATTAGCCTCGCTTATGAATTCAATTGATTTTTCGATGATGAACAGAGTGCTTCTATTCCATTCAACGTGTATTTTGTACTGATCAGCCGAAAGGCGATGGTCTATTGCTTTCTTGACTGAAAGGAAGGTCATATGGGTCTTTGATCTCTCCATCATCGTCGATCTCGAACTGTTGTCACAGAGCAAGATACCTGACATTCAGTTGGAGTGCTGGGAACTAAGGCGTCCTAAGTTATTCTAAGTTATCATAAATTTGCCTAAATTTACCTAGATCTATTCATCGCTTAGGATCCCAGGTCCACTATTAAACTTAGACCTCAGTAGAGCTCACATTGAAGTCATTTGTAGACTCAGTCGTTAAGGAAATCTATTTAAGAAGTAGCTTTCTAACAGAAGATTGGGGACTTGTCATTCATTGAAGTTGATTCCACGTGTAGATATTTGGTAATCTTTATCAACCATTAACGCTCGCGCCAGCAGGCAAGCTAGTTCCAACAGCAGCGGTTGTCCCAGCATCAACTGGCAGAATAGCTCCCGTAATCCATCTTGCGTGGTTACTCGCTAGAAACACAACAGCACAAGCAGCATCCCAAGCTGTACCCTCAGTTCCGAGTAAACTCCTTGCCTTTCTCGCTTCCCTGGCTTCCTCTGACATGCCCTTTGCGTACATCATTGGTGTATAAAGCATCTGGCAAATATTAGCTTGGTCCTCTGGTTCTCCTAGGTTCATAACTTACTCCGGGACAGACACAGTTCACTCTGATGCCTTCTTTGGCGTGATGAGCTGCCATGGCTCTCGTCATATTGACAACAGCCCCCTTTGCAGTTGGGTACAAGAGATGCGGTGTACCGCCTTTCAAGCCGGCTACACTCCCCATATTGACGATAGATCCTTTGATCTCACCGTCGTTCTTGGCCATTGCTGGTATAGCATACTTGGCCATTAAAACCATGCTTGACACGTTGACTTCAAGGCCCATCGTCCACTTGGCCATATCCACGTCGATGGCGGTCCCTGAAGCTCCAGCTATGCCGACATTGTTGACGAGAATATCCAGACGGCCAAACTCCTTTAGTGCAAGGGCAACGGCCTTTTCGCAATCGTTTGCGTCTGTGACATTTCCTTGTGCCGGTATGGCCTTCTTGGAAGTTGCGCTTTCGTTGGCCATATCAGCTGTCTTTGTTGCCCATTCTAGATCCATGTCAAGGCATATCACATTGCAGCCCTCGTTGGCCAACATGATCGATATGGCTCTTCCATTGCCAATACCATCTCCAAAGCAGCCAGCGCCTGTGACGATGGCGACTTTGTCTTTTAGTGAGCGAGACGGAGGTTGAGTAGGTATCTCGGCCATGGTGGTGTTCTTTTTTGTATCTCTTGTATTATGAAGTGATACAATTAATCATCTCATCTCACAATATTTAATCCTCAGGTTGATATGGAGTACTCCTTCCTCCGGGACTGTTGGACGGCTTTCCCAATCGGGAATTGCCAGAGCTTAATACTCTAATTCAACCTCATTTTGTGGGGTCGCGCCGAGGTACGAAGTCAGGACGGGACGGAATCACATGGCTGCAGCCAATTACATGCTCTGAAGCATGATACCCCTCAAGTATGCATCTCCATGAACCCAGGAACTCATTGAGATTGAATAACATCAAGAATTAATTGTTGAAATACCGTCGAATCATTCATCATGTGCGACTTTTCGGAATATGGTCCCAAATCTGCTGAATGGCTTGCAGTGGAGGCAAGTCTCCCGCCTCCCCCAACCTTCGCGGATATCTATGAGAGACAGGCCGTAGTCAACAAAGGCCGTGAGGAGATATCTGCGAATGGTATGAAGGAGTTGGGTCATTTGGTCCGCATGAAAGACTACAAGATTCCTACGAGAGACAATTCTTTTATAGAAGCCCGAAGCTACAGGCCTGTTGATGCTGCAGATGATGCTCAGCTACCGATTTACATCCACCTCCATGGTGGAGGATATCTATTCGGCACTCTCTCATCTGAAGATGCCATCTCCTCTAGAATCGCAATTGGTGCGAAAGTTACGGTTGTCAATGTGAACTATCGTCACACGCCGGATCATACTTTTCCTACCGCTTGGAATGACGTCGAAGATGCCTTTTACTGGGTGCACGACCACATCGATGAGCTTCAAGGCAAATCTAATCAGGTTGTCATTGGAGGGATCAGCGCTGGTGCTCAGTTGGCAGCTGCCTTGACTTTGAGACAGAACATCTCTGCACCAGATATCCGCCAGTATCCCAAGATTGCTGGACAGATTCTCATGATCCCAGCTTTGGTTCACCTCGATCATTATCAGTCTCAAATTGACCAACTCACGGATCCCTTGGTATCTTCGTATGTTCAGAACGAAGATGCACCGATTCTTCCAAAGAAGGTCATCGACTTCTTTACTGGAATGCTCAAGTTTCCGGTTCCTTTTCCAGATGCTGATGATTTCCGAGCAAACACTGGAAACGCATCGGCTTCTCATGTCAAAGGTCTCCCTCCCACGGTTTTTGGCATCGCCGGTGCCGATCCTCTGCGGGATGAAGGACTCTTGTATGGAAAGAAGCTTGCCGAGGCAGGGTAAGTCAGCAGCCGCTGTCCGATGTATCATTGTAACAACTAACATGAAATGATTGCAGTGTCCCCACGGATATTCATGTCTTCAAAGGGTTGCCTCATGGCTTTCGTAGATATGGGGCTCAGCTAACCGAGTCTAAGAGATGGGACAGAGTTATGGAGCAGGGAATTATTTGGGCGCTCTCGAACCCTGAGGCTGGGCAGTTTGAAGTTAAAACTGCTTAGCCAACACGCCTTGTCTACCATAAACTTGAGAGCCTTCGAAAATCCGAACTAGATGGATAAGACAAACAATACAAAATATTCCAATGGTTTGTAAGCTGGTGTTCATACATAAGATGTCCTAAAATACTCTAAATTATCCTAAAGCATCCTAAGCTTTCCTAAGTCCAATAAAGGTTTCAGACCATCTGCGTATCATCAACTTCAAGATGAAGCTAGTCAACCAACCAAACTCCCTATAGCACTTCTCAGGCCTTTATTTGATCAAAAAGTATCATATAATAATAACATGTAGATTCTAGCAGACTCCATCCTCAAGCGTATCTTAACACAAAGTCCGAGTAATCCCTCCCCTTGACCTCATCACACCTCTTTCGATACCCTGGTGCAGGACCATTATATCTCGTCATGGATCTCTTCTGCTTATGAGCCAAGTTCTTGTTGACACCGGTCATCCAAGAGTCAACTTCATTAGCTAATAGACCCTTTCCGCATTCATGCACATGTTGCGTCCACTCCTCCATACCCTTCTCGGTTGCTTCAGCACTGATGATTTTGTTGTCACGAGCATATCGGATGAACTCTGCAACCCAGTTTGCTGCATACTCAATAGACCTGGACAGCTGGTTAGTACTGATAGTAATAAGCAAAGTTGATGAGCATACCTAGGAATGTTTCCAAACATCTGATGAGGCCCCATAATCATGAACATGTTAGGGAAGTCCTGGACAGTAAGTCCCAAGAACGTCCTGATGCCCTCAGCCCAAACATCCTTCAGCTTTGTTCCATTTCGGCCCTCAATATCAACTGCATTGAAGGAACCAGTAACAGCGTCAAAGCCAGTAGCATAGATAAGAACATCAAGCTCATAAAACGCGTCTCCTGTCTGAACGCCAGTCTCTGTGATCTGAGAGATAGGGTCTTCTCTAATATCAACCAACTTGACATTTGACTGATTGAAAACCTCAAAGTAACCGCTCTCAAGAGGAACTCTCCTTGTGCCGAAACCATGATTCTTGGGGATCAACTTCTCAGCAACTTCTGGGTCATTGATTCTTGCGCGGATCTTATCGGCGTGGAACTTGCTGTAAAGCTCGTTCGCCTTGTGGTCTGTAAAGACATCTGCGGAGACACTGAGCACTTTGGCGAAGCCGGGTTCGGCGTATAGCTTCTCCCATTGCTCTTGGCGCTCCTCTTCTGTCATGGAGAAGACGCTCCTGCTGTCACCGACGTGAATGAAGCATGCGTATGACTCAGCACATTTGCGGAAGATTTCTGGGTATCTTGCGCGAATCTCATCCATCTCCTCTGGGCTGATTTTCTTGTTTCGAAGTGGAGCTGTCCAGTTTGGTGTTCTTTGGAAGACTGTCAAGTGGCCAACCTTATCCGAGATGGCTTGTATTGTCTGAATTGCTGTTGCACCGGTACCAATAATGCCCACTCGCTTCCCGTTCAGAGCGGAAGCATCACTTGGCCATCTGGCAGTGTGCCAGGCTTGTCCCTTGAAATTTTGGACGCCGGGAATGTTTGGTAATGTCGGTTGGTTGAGGATGCCCATGGCGGTGATGAGGTATCGACATGTATATTGCTCGCCATCTTCTGTCTCCAGCAGCCACGACGAAGTATCCTCTTGAAACTTTGCTGATCTCACGCGTGTGTTGAATTGCATATCACGCTTCAAGTCAAACTTGTCTGTGAGATACTGGATGTACCGAAGCGTTTCTGGTTGGGGGGCAAAGTGCTCGGTCCAGTTCCACTCATCGAGAACTTCTTGTGAGAATGAGAAGATGTATGAGTAGCTCTCTGAGTCAAACCGAGCACCAGGATATCTATTCCAGAACCAAGTTCCGCCTTCCCCGGAACCAGCTTCGATAACTCGCGTCTTCAAGCCAAGTTCTCGCATGCGGTACAGGCTGAGAATACCACTGAGTCCAGCACCAATGATAAGAACATCATAGTCTAAGTTGCTGTCTGGTGAGCCAAAGGCATCACCACGAATTGGTTGGGCTGAAGGCATTGTGAAGTTGTGTAACGATGATAATAGGGTGATTGCCAGATAGAGAAGTGGCGCTTTGCTGAGGTATGACAAAGTTTTAAGATCGATGAAGGTTGCAGCACAATTGGATATCTGAGGGTTACGTCCGGCAAGTCGATTTATGCCCGCGGGCTTATTCTTCCTCTGTATGCATTCCAGGGAGTCCTTGTTCGACCCCGCACATCCGGGGGTTGATGGCTGGGGTATCGTGTAGCCGAGAGCTAAAAAGTTGAGGCTATTCCCGCCTTCCCCAAATAGGATAACCAGCCATTGCCGAGTCATTTGACATCGCTTAACGTTAGCCTAATGGCGTCCGATACTCGGACACGGGGTTGATAAGAAACCGAAGTTGTTAAGATGATGGCTTGCCAAGACAGTAGAGTCATAGTCCAAAGGGAGCTTGTGACACCTGTCAGAATTAGTAACCTTCAGATCGGTTATCCAGATAAAAGTTGCCCGATCTTGAGTGAACGACGGCTACTTCACGGTGACTTCTCAAAGTACGATAGCTCAGAATATAGTCCAGTTCAACTATTCACTAATTAAGCTGCTATGATCTAGCCTTCTCGTCCTAGTCCTTTCGGCTTTCCAGTAAGCCCTCAGATTCCCAGAATTTCTCCAGATCGCGTAAGAAAGCCCACTTCAACCCTTTTCCAAATCCTCTTTCCTTCCAATCATTCAGACTCTTTGGAAAGTGAGGAACGCCATCGCGGACTGTGGAGTCATGGGCAACAACCACAAAGATATTCTCGTTACAGTCTAGTTCCTGCAGCTGTTTGGTAGTCTTCGAAGCAAGCTCTAAATCCAAGCCGAATGTCAAGTCAAAGAGAGTATCGGTTGGTTCCCTCCCTCGTGACTTTTGTAGCCGTGCAAAAGCTTCTCCAGGGCAGAGAACACCATCCTCATGTGGATGGCATGGATGAGGACTGATGGTATCTGGCACTGGGAGAAACTTGGAAGGACGAAAGATGCCTGCGTAGTGACAGACATCTCCTCCCATCAGAATGAAAGTATCTGGGGAGGTAGTCGTCCTTGCCAAGCCACATAGGTGACCAACAGCATGCCCGGGACTGTCGAGGAGATAGAATGAACCGTCTCCGAAATAGTCGAACGCGGGGAACTGACCAATCTTGAGAGAGTCTGGGCCTTGGAAACTAATCTCACGCAGATTGCGATTCCTACCAATGGTAAGCTTTGATCATCCACATGTTTTAGAACTATACATACGCGTAGTCGCTTTCTTGAATGGGTGAATCTGGGTTTGCCGGTGCTCCTGGCAGCATTGCATCTTTGAAGCCCGGTCCAACGACAAGATCTGTAAGATTGGGAAAGCTAGAAGGATCGCCGATGTGATCCCAATGCCAATGACTGGAAAGTTTAGTGACTTGGCTATCAACTGATTCTTTCGCAGGGTTGAACTAACCTCCATATCACGCCCTCAATCTCAGTCAAGGGCACACCATTTTCCTGCAAGATATCCGCCACATTCCCCGCTACTTCAATAGTGTACTTAGTAGTCGGCAAGTACTTGACAATAGACGGTGAGTAATTGTTGTAATCCTTTCGAATTCCTAGGTCAAACACCAGCTTCCTGCCAGACTGGTGCTCAATGAGGAATGATAATGAAGGAGAACTCTTGAATGTCTCGAGGCCAGGAACAGCTGGTGCCATGAACCTCTCAAGAATAGCTGGACCAAAATTGACGGGATTAATGAGCTTGACGGCTTTGATAGCCTCTCCGGAGGGGATTTCAAGTGGCGGTGCTTTCTCCATGTTGTCTTTGTTGGTGACCTGGGATGTTGCTAGACCGAGACAAACTTGCTGCTTTTACCAATAGTTTAACTTAAATGTTCTTAGGCTGGTAACCCCCCGTTGAGTCAGATTCAGATTCCCCAGATGACTAGAAGATTTTGAACTATGAAGCTCACGCGTCAAGGTTGTCACCCCGCAACAATAGCGTCGGGCCCAGGCCATCGGCACAATGATCGGCAAACCAAAAGCAGAAAAGCCCGCCAAGCCTATCCAACAAACAATCCCACCCCAGACTCTACCCCAGAATTTTACCCCGTACCATCCAGCGTCAAAGCAAGATTGCAATCAAGATAAGTATCGAGCTCCGATCCACTCGAAATGCTCCATCATCACCATCATCATCATTCATCATTTATTCGACAATGTCTGATTCTGAAAAGGGCGCGGCTATCAATCATCGAGAGGAGGCAGACATGACTCCCAAGCAAGGCGTCGAGGTTGACACCGTCCATCAGGATGAGGCGATGAAAGTCCTTGAGGCGTATGCGGGTGATGAGGCCTGGACTGAGGCGGAGGAGAAGAAGTTGCGCCGCAAGATTGATTGGAAGCTCATGCCTGTTCTTTGTGCTACATGTAAGCTGCATGATCGTCGGTAGGGGATGCGAGCTAATGACATACAGATGGACTGCAGTACTACGACAAGGCTATGTTATCTCAAGCTGTATGTCAGGCATCTCCAAAGCTTCATGTCGTTGCTAACATGTATTCTCTAAGGCTTTGTTCGGACTTAGAGAAGATCTTGGTCTTCTTACTGGAGATCGATATTCCATGTCGGCTGCCATTTTCTATCTCGGTTTCATCATTGGAGCTTATCCAGCCATGATTCTCGCACAGAGATATCCCATCGAACGGGTTGCTTCCGGTATTGTCACACTTTGGGGTGTCTGCCTCATCTTGACTGTGGTGTGCAAGGATTACAAGACACTCTATACTCAGCGTTTCTTCCTTGGCTTGCTGGAATCCGGTATTTCTCCCATGTTTATGATGATCGTTGTAAGTCTGCCTCTCTCATACAAGTTGGATCTTTACTCAGTCTTTTTAGGGAAGCTTCTACAAGAAAAACGAACAGGCCATGCGCATGGGTATCTGGTACTCTTGCACTGGCTACGTCTCGATCATCTCCCCTATCATCAACTACGGATTCGGCCAAATCAACGGAGGAGTGTCCTCTTGGCGCTACATGT
The DNA here is from genome assembly GCA_021223625.1 of Fusarium sp. HKF-74. NCBI lineage: Eukaryota > Fungi > Ascomycota > Sordariomycetes > Hypocreales > Nectriaceae > Fusarium > Fusarium sp. HKF-74. Next base: position 151,721 of record JAJFAS010000059.1, read on the forward strand.
ACTACTTCTCTGGTGCTCTCACCATCGTCTGGGGCATCATCCTCGTCTTCGTCCTTCCTCCCGATCCTGTCCGTGCCAAGGGCTTCAACGAGAGAGAACGATATATCCTGGTTGCGAGACTCAAGACCAACAACTCTGGTGTCCGCAACACTCATCTCAAGGTCGCTCAGATCTGGGAACTCCTGCTTGATCCCAAGTTCTGGACCGTCTTCTCTATTGCTTTCCTGTCTATGATTGCCAATGCCCCTATTTCGACTTTCGTTCCTATCATCATCCACGGTTTCGGCTTCAGCACCCTGAACTCTCTCTTGCTTATGATGCCTTGTGGCGCATATGCTGGAACACTTCAGCTTCTGTTCCCCTACCTGGCGTACAAATTCAAGAACAACAGGTCCTATCTGGTCTTTATTGCTCAGATGGGCACTGTCCTCGCCGCTTTGTTGCTCTGGCTTCTTCCACTCTCAGCTACAGGCGCATTGCTTTTTGCAGTGTACATTCTCCCATCTGTGGGCGGTGGATATGCTGTACTTATGGGCCATCAGATTGCCAACACTGCGGGATACACCAAGCGATCCGTCGCCTCATCCGGTCTCTACATTGGCTACTGTCTCGGTAACTTCGTTGGTCCTCTCTGCTTCAAGAAGGGAGACGCACCTCGCTTTGAGCCCGGTTTCATTGTTGTCGTCGTTACTTCCATCATCGCCGGTCTCCTTGCTCTTGTTTACCGTGGTCTATGCATGTGGTCCAATAGCAAGCGCGACAAGTCTGGTACCACCGAAGGTTTTGATCATGCCTATGAGGACGACCTCACTGACAAGAAGGTAAATCGTCTTGTGTCACTCAGAAGTTCATATGCTAACAAGTTAGAACATGCAATTCCGATACATCCTCTAAGTGTCAAAGTCCATAAGTGTTGCGGAGTCTCTCTCGGAAAGGATCTAGCTTTGGGTTGTTAGTCTATAAGTTTTAATTCAACGTTCGAATGGAATAAAGTTTGAGCAGCATTCTTTGATATGTCTTGTTGAGATTCCACAAGATTTAACTTAAACAATCAATGTTTCTATGCAGTACTTCACAGCATGCTGCTATCTCTTGTGACGAAATGATGCAAACGTCTCGCGAAAGCTTACCCTGAAGCTGCGTTGAATTCTGGATAATGATCTAAACTTAGGTAGCGTCCTCAACAATGATGAGACGTAGTTCATAACTCTCATAACAATTATAATTCATTATCATACTTGATGTTATGCCTAAGAAGATGAAACTCCTTACAAAGCTGAACGAACTGCCTGTGTTTTCCCCCACGGCGTTATGGAAGGAACGCGTCAACCCCGCGCGGGCAAAAAATACGCCGACCTGAACTTAGTTTCAGTGGAGTGAAGTTGCTACAGGCGCTAATCCCCGCTAAAGTTAACGCACCTAGCCCCGCCCATTGCAACCTGAGCCACGACCCTCGGCTTCTAAATCTGGGGTTAGTCTGGGGTCCAGAGTTAATCTCGCCCTGAGCCTGCATCGGCATTCAACCCTCTCACCTAACCTCTCACACCGAAACAACAACCACTTCTCTCCCATCCGGCAATGACAGAACTCGTCGGCAATTGGCTCCACTTCAGTGCTCGACAGCCGAAACGAAAGCGCGCTGAAGCTGTCTGTTTCTTTTGTCATTCCAAGAAGATCAAGTGTGATTTGCAGGTCAGTCTCCCCGCGCGTTGATGGGCCGGGCTTTGGGCTGACTGCGTGCTAGAGTCGGACGTCGCAGGGGCAAGCGAAATGCTCTAATTGTGATAACCAAGATCAAGATTGTCATCTGAGGCCGTCACGGAGGGGTAAGCAGCGGAGGAGAGCGTCTACGCAGGCTGAGTGTGGCACTGAGTGCGATACAATTGTCGCCGCAGGTAGGTGACTCCTAGGCATAACTGGAGCTGTAGTAACATCGAGATTGAAGGCGAAGATGTAGGCGAGAGGAATACAGAGCCGCCTGACGCAACAGAAATCGGCTTTGACGATAATGTAATTGATCCAGGCATGGGCGACACGCCAGCGCCCGTGCAAGCGACACCAATTCACGTCGCGTTCAACATACCATCGGCTGAGCGCGGTCCAGATGCTGCGGTCAATCACCCAACCAAGTCAAGCACGTCGCCCACAGAAGGCGCTGGCCGCAGTCATGCAGGAGATGTCGACACCGGCTTCCTCCAGATCTACGGACCTGAGAACCAGCTCGAGGCTGAGCAGCAGGAGCTTGTGGCGAATCTTGAGCTTCGCAATCCGGCATCGGACCCTCGACAACAGGAACTACAACAAAGCTTCTCAGAAACATACTTTGAGTACTGCTACCCATGGTGTCCTGTCCTCGATCCTGACACACTTGACTCTGAACTTGCGCGATCGCCCATGCTTGCGAATGCACTTGCGCTGGCTGCGAGTCACATTCAACCGCCTTTGATACCCCACCAAGGACCAGCTGCGTATTACGAGAAAGCGAGGATGATGTTTTATATGGATGAGGAGCCGGATATACTTACGTCTCTCAAGGCTGTGTCTCTGTTTTACTGGTGGGCTCCTCGTTCACCTTCGACGGCACATCGGCATGCAAGCTGGTGGTGGACAAGTGTTATAATACGACATGCGCAGCAGATGAACATTCACCGCGAGCCAAAACAAGAGAGCGTGGCCTCAAGCGCACTTCATCTGAGTTTGCGACGGCGATTATGGTGGACTGTATTTGTAAGTTCTTACACGCCCGCAGTTTGAGGTGTACTGACATGTTTAGGCACGAGAGCGATTGACGTCTCTTTGTCAAAGCAAACCCTGCATCATCAACCCCGAAGATATGACGATACAAGAAGTCCAACCATCTGATTTCCCAAGCGATCCGGCATCACAGAAGAAAGGTCGGATATTTAAGTACTGGGTTCGGCTCGCCGGTATAATGGGCAGGGTTTCTACAGCACTCTCAAAGTCAGTCGACGCGTCCCCGGAAACGGCGACATTTCCTACAGAGCTGAGACAAGAGCTCGTGGCATGGGTTCAGTCGCTACCTCCCGATCTCCAGCTACCAATTGGCTCCAGTCGAACAGAAGGTTTTGATAGAGATGTTCATCAATTGCATCTGCCGTATTTGACGACCATCATTGTGATGCATTTACAGAGAACGACACCAGACCTACCGCAGGCTCTACCGCCCGCAATTTTAGCTGCTTCATGCATAGCGAGAATTTTGAGAGATATCCTGTCGCGTGGAAATGCCAGATTTCTCATGGCCATTACCTGCTGGTACTGCGGCACAGCCTTCATCGCATTGTTACAAGCAAGTCGGATCAAACAATTCTCTCAAGAAGCAGAGGAGGGACTGGACATTCTAGACCAAGCCGTTAGCCAACTCCAGCAAATGTGGGCTTCTGCAAACGTCATACGACAAGGCTTCGAACGACTGCGCGCACTACCTCGAAGTATGATGCACGCTGGTAAAGGCAGAGCGGCAGGGTCCAATGGCTCTGGGGACGCACCGTCGAATGACTTTGACTGGAAGCTTTTGTTTCCGTTTGTGACGAGATCTACCAGCCGGATTGCGGACTGTTTGCTTGCTGATGATGAGTTTGGGACTACGGCGACGGCGCTTCCGTCGCCGGAGAATGCTGTGTTTCATGAGGACTTGCTCAATCGTTACCATGACTTGCTTGAGCCGTTTGTTGATTACAATTTTGACTTTTCAAACATCAATCTTGATATCTTGTAATAATGTAAAGATATTGTAAGCAAATATTATCGCAGGGCAAACTGGCCTGCGCTTTGTCTTATGCTTTGTGAGCGGTCTGTCATCACAACTCTGGCGGCTCACAATCTCAATACCAGAATACATGCAAACTGAATCGCAATCTCTAAATGAGGATCTATACGCAAACTCATAATTGAAGATCTAATGCTATCTTAATCTGAAATACTAAAATGGTATCCTACTCCTCCACCAAGCCTCAACACCGAAGCGTCTCGACCTTCTCAACACCGAAGTGTCTCGGCCTTCTCTACATACCAGGACAAATCGCTCTCCGGATCCATCTCAAATTCCGTAAACCCATTGCCCATGAATCTAAACGGATTGGCCGTGTTATACTCAATCTCAAAGTCCTCCGCACGAATATCCCCCAGCATGCGATTAAACAAATGCGCACTTCCACCAAACAGCGCAGTAACACGGCCGTCAACCTTACCCCTCTTATACCAACTCGTACAGCCTCCACTCCAGACAAGAGTCTTGTGGACTTGGTCACAGTACTTGATGAAGGCGTCGACCTTTTCCTTCTTGGGGACGACGTACTTGATGTCTTCGGTGGACATCTTCTTGATCCACTTGACGAAGTAGTCGCCTGTCCAGTTGAGGGACTCGACGAGGGAGCCGTGGCCGCCTAGGCAGTTGGGGCCCATCATCATGAAGTAGTTTGGCATGGAGGGGACGGCGACGGAGATGTAGGCCTCTGGGTCTTCTTTCCATTGCTCGCGGAGATCAGTGTTGTTGAGGCCGACGATGGGATAGCGGGGGCGGAAGGATACGTCAAAGCCAGTGGCATATACGACTGAAAAATGGTTAGTATGTTACTTAGATGTGAGGGCATGAGAAAATACTTACTGACGTCGACCTCATGTTCCTTGCCGTCAGCAGTCTTGAGGCCCTTCTTCGTGATCTGCGTAATCGGACTATCCGTCAAATGACAGTTCGGCTTCAAGAACGACTCAAGATATCCAGGACCAGGCGTAATACGACGACAGCCCAACTCCCACTTAGGAATAAGCTTTGAGCACAGCACAGGATCATGGCCAAGCTTCTCAGCCATTTGCTCCGCAGCCAGCTTCATACCTCGCTCATTATTCTCGCCTTTTCGGAAGATGTAGAAAGACTTGTTCGTGCGAGAAATAATACCCTTGCGATGTTGGAGATGAAGCTCTGGGTCTTGGAAGCGTGCCTTGTCTTGCTCTGAGTAGCGAGGGTTGGGATCATCGTCCTCTCTGCCCAGGTGCTTTGAAGGGGGAGCACGGTAGTACACCCACGCTGGGCCGCGGACGAAGTTTGTAACCTCTGTTCCTGGCAATTTTACCATCTGAGGGACAATCTGGATTCCTGATGAACCGTTGCCAATGACAGCGATGCGCTTGTTACTGTAGTCATATGAGTGATCCCAGTTTGCTGAGTGAGTGGTGTGGCCTTCAAAGTCCTTCAGACCAGGGATCTTGGGCCATGCTTCGTGACTGAGTAGTTGATTAGTACTTGCGATTGATAGACAGGGAGATTGAGACTTACACTAGAACTCCTTGTGCAGAGATCAAGACGTGGCAGAACTCCTCCCGCTGAATACCCTCGTGCTCAACTGTGACCTTCCATTGACCTAGATCATCAAGCCACTCAGCGCCGATAACTCGAGTGTTGAGCTGTAGATCACGGTCGAGATTCCACTTCTTGACTGTCGCCTTCATGTAAGACAAGATGTCACCACCACTAGCATAGAACCTCTCCCAGTTAGGGTTGGGGTCAAAAGGGAATGCCTAAGGTTGTAAGTACAAGTCGCGATCATTCTAGGACAAACATACGTAAATGTGACTGGGTACATCGCACTGAACACCAGGGTAATTATTCGCCAACCAAGTACCGCCAATATCACTGCGCGCCTCAAAGATAGTGTGATCGACAATGTCCTCCATCTCGGGGAAGCGATGTTGGAACTTGTGCGCCATCAACAGACCAGAGAAGCCAGCGCCAATGGTGAAGACCTTGATCTTACGCGGTGTGTACGCATATTCTTGGCTGAGTGTAAACGGATCTGCTGCGTGACCATTTGTATGGCCGTTGCTGAGTCCATTCTTGATGTCGTCTAGCTTGGTGACGAGTTCTGGGAGCTCAGTTGCTGGCATTGAAGACAAGTCCTCGGCGGATTGCGCCTTGGTCTCTGGTGACTCAAAGGCAGGCATTGTGACTGATGTTGAGGATGATCTTTGAGTGTGTGTGAGATTGAAGCGATGGTGAGGATGAGATTGATCTTGTAAGTCTGTTCAAGGTGTTGTTGAAGTACTCATGATGCTTAACAGTAAGGTAGGTAAAATAGCTGGTGTTGTCTTTGCCCCATCAGCTCTTCCAACACTAGTCTAGGCCGGCAAAGACTCAATCAGGCCATCGCGTTAGCATCTCGTGCCTCTTGCGTCTTCATTGCCGAAGTCATCTCCCTCTTTGCCAAGCATGTTCGGCAAAGTCGTTAGTGTTGTTGAAGAATGGTTATCTTAAAGCGGTATTGCCGGGCGTTAGCAACCAGCCGATGCGGAATGCGGGGTTACAGCGATATCGCACAGGGACCGAGTCGGCCAAGCTGCTCAGCGCCGCGACAGTATCTGCATACATACTTAGAGGGTGATAGGGAATAAGAAATTGCGTTTTGTCAATTTTAGCTCAAGTTTATCTGGTTTACCTAAACTTGTAAAGATCTTCTAAATTATCGTCTGATTTGTTGCTCCATAAGACACCATCGCCACCAATCCCAAGCTCACCAAACTAACTTACACAATGGCTGTCAACCGCTATGCTTACAACGGTCCAATTGACCACACAATCGCACCTCAACTCGAGAACATTCGAGGAAAGTCAGTGATTATCACAGGCGGCGCCAATGGCATGGGCGAAGCTTTCGTACGAGACTTTGTCGCCGCTGGAGCATGGGTAACATTCGCCGATGTCAATGAAGAACGCGGCAAAATAGTTGAAGCAGAGCTCAACGCTGACGGCCAAAAATGTGTCTTTATCAAGTGCGACATCAGAGACTGGGATCAACAAAAGGCCATGTTCGAAAAGGCCAAAAATTCAAGTCCAAGTAACTCGGTTGATGTTGTCATTGCAAATGCTGGCATTTCTCGAAGTTCGGGAGACAGCTTGTGGAATCTTGATGGTGTGTATTCACTGAGCCCTCTGAAAATTTGGTGGAAGAGCCCTGGACTAACACCACCTTCAGACCCCAATGGAGAACCCACAAAACCTGACTTGAACATCGTCAGAGTCAACATAGATGGAACATTCTATACATGGAAGCTTGCGGTTCATTATTTCCGTAAGCAGCCAGTGAGTGAAGAGCGAGATCGCTGTTTCATTATCACTGGTAGCATGGTAGCCTGGATTGACAGCCCAGTAAGTTGCCTCTAAGACCCCGCTAGACTTTGAGGGCGCCATCAATGACCAGACTTCAAATCTGACTGACTTGTGACAGGGCAATTGGGAATATACTGGAACAAAATATGCCCTTCGAGGCTTCATGAGAACAGTCCGAAGATCAAGCCACGAGCAAGCTATCCGTATAAACTACGTCGCACCCTGCTGGATCAAGAGCGCCATTCGAACAGCAGAGTACGAGAAGTGGCTCGTCGACCGCGGCGTCGAGTTTGGTGAACAGAAAGACGTCTCCAGCTGCATGTTGAGGATTGCGACAGACAGGAGCATCAATGGTGAGTACAAGAGATATGATTGTTAGTGAGATACTAATGGCCAACGCAGGTCGCTCGTTGATGATCACGCCCCGATCCATTGCAAAGGAGGGCTTCGTAGACATTGACAGAGAGGATTACAAGGACACACCCGAAGATGAATATCTGAAGAAGGTTCAAGCGTCACAGCTGGTAATTATTGAGGATAAATGGCTGGACTCATACAAGGTCCGAGTATATAAAGAATAGCTAGTGTCATGAGATAAGTACAAAATTAATCGGAAAGACGGCGTTAAGAAAAAAAAGATGAGTATAAATGATCGTGCAGATGATTCGAAAGGGCTTATTCTGGCCTTTCATCTAAATAAGATGCAACCCAACCTTTCCGTCTCCAGCATACATGCCCTCAACTATGTGAGAGGCGAAGCGTTCACACAACGCGCTCCATCATTTTGCGACGTCTTCGGACCGTTAATAACAAGAGATTTCTCTCCAGTCTATACATATTGTTAGTAACCCGCTAGATACCTCTGGCATTGTGACTTACCTCAACGTTGAATCGGTATATGACTCCAGACGTATTTTCTGAAGCATACATAAGCTTATTACCGACCGAATAAGCCGCTCCCCTGGTTCTCGAATTAGTTTCGCACTCTGATATGTAATTTAAAGTACTTACCAAAGGTTGTCGCCCGCGATGTGGCCGAAATCTTTTATAATCTCCCACGTGAACGTGTCAAGGCTCCATCTTGCCAGGACAGTCTTCGACGTGTTTCCTTGAAGAGCATATAGATAGCGACCTCCTCCAGGTACGGATACCCAGTCGGCGCAGTTATTCGCAGATGTTGCGGTGCCTTGTTGAAGGACCTTGCCGTAGGTTGCAGATGTTGGATTCACATCGATCTTCGCCCACGCCTTTCCATACGTTGAGATCCAGAAGATGCCATCAGAATCCACATCTCCAGTGTTCCATGCTGACTCTTTGTTAGCTACTGTCCTTCGTGAAGTCATATAATGCCAGCGGGCTACTCACTTCCATCAATAAAGGTGTTCATCAGTGTATATGATCCGGTGGAGCCAATCCGAATGACTTGACTCTTGCCGTTTGCAATCTGGACAATACCATAGATGAGATTATCCTTGATGTTATAACCGATAGGATTGATGGTTCCGCCGTTGGTCGTCCCTGAAGGAGCTCCGGGTCCAACATTCTGTGCGACCAGAGAATTGACTCCTGTGACAAGATTGAGCCTGTAGAGAGTTCGAACTTGGATCAAGTATCCTCCTTCATCACAACTGAAAGCTGGAGGTGGTGCTGGGGTCTCCACGACCACGACGCCTCCATCGCCCGTGCCAGTCGGCGCAATGGTGGTTACAGCTCTGGCTGCATTGATGCTGGATGTTCCTGAGTATTGGCGATAGCTGGTGGATGGCTGAGGTGCAGGGGTCTCGACCACCACGATCGGTCCATCGTCTGTGCCGGTAGCGGACAGTGTTGTCACTGTAATGGCGCCACTCAAGCTAGATGTACCGGTATATCGTCGCGTGCTCGTCACAGTCGCTGGCGGTGGAGTGGCAATTATGACTGTTCCATCTTCCGTGCCTGTGGGAGTTATTGTCGTGAGAGTTATTGCCGCGGTTAATAGGGAAGTCCCTGAATAACGTTGAGTAATGGTCACTGGAGGGGTCTCGACGATCACAGTCCCCGCTTCAGTTCCGGTTGGTGCTACTGTTGTAATAGTGGTCGGACCAGTCAAAACATCTGTCCCAGTCCAGAATCTGGTGACAGTCACTGGCGGTGTCTCAACCACGACAGTGGCAGGATCAGTCCCGGATCCGTATAGAGTAGTCACAGTGACTGGACCAGAGATTGGGCTTGTTCCTGTATAAAACCGCGTTGAAAATACAGGCGGTGTGGCCATAACGACCGTAGCCGGAACAGATCCAGATGCAGCAATGGTCGAGACAACTATGGCTCTAGTGATTGACGATGCTCCGGTATAGAGTTCGGTGATTGTCGTTGTAGAGAATGGGATGTCTATGTAGATAGTATCTGTATCGCCAGGCATGGTTCCTGTTTCGGTAGTAGTCTCGGTGGCTGTCACGCCTCCGTACCTATAGATCGTCGCATACGCTTGTGGGAGGTCCACGAAGACAGAGGCATAATTTCCGGCAATAGTTGGCATCTGCGTCGTCGTGCTACCGACTGTGACACTGCCATACCTAGTAACGGTTGTATATGGCTGTGGAAGATCGATAATCACAGTTGCTTCGCTGTCTGCGCTTATAGGCACCTCCGTAGTCATGGTACTAGCTGATACACTCCCGTATCGGGTCGTGGTCACATAAGCCCGAGGGGTCTCTATGATCACTGTACCAGGAACCGTCCCTGAGTTAGCGATTGTAGTCACTGTAGTTGGCGCCGTGAGAACTGCAGTCCCAGTGTACAATCGTGTAATCGTGACGGGCTGTGGTGGAGCTGTCGCCACGACGACTGTACCAGGAACCGACCCAGAGGCTGGAATCGTTGAGATTGCTGTTGGCCCTGTCAAAGTAGACGGGCCTGAGTAGAGTATGGTGATCGTGACTGTCGTGTATGGTACATAGACCACGACGATGTATGGCTCACCAGGTCTAGTGGCTGTCTCTGTGGTGGTCTCACCCACACTACCACTGCCATAACGAGTCGTGGTTGTGTAGGGTTGTGGGGACTTTATAAAGATGGTGAAAGGATCTCCGGGGTTCTGAGGCGATTGCGTGACGGTTGAAGGGATGGAGATCGAAGCTTCCCAGCTGGTTATCGTCGTGTAAGGTTGGGGCAAATTTACAATAATACTGATCGGATCCCCGGGGTTTTGAGGAGTCTGTGTCGTTGTCGAAGGGATGGACATAGTAGCTGCCCATCTGGTTATCGTCGCGTATGGCTGGACAAGGTCTAGTATTACTGTTCCCGTTTCCCCAGGATTGGCAACCGCCTCAGTTGTAATACTGCTGGCGGTAACGCTCCCGTACCTTGTTATAGTCTTGTAAGCTTGTGGCAAATCGACGACAATCCTTCCCGTCTGGCCGGGAATAGTTGGTGTTTGCGTCGTGAGACTGCTCACCGAAACGCTCCCATAACGAGTCGTGGTAATGTATGGATCGGGAAGATTAACCAGGATAGTGGCTGTTCCCCATGGCTCTGACGCGGTTTGTGTTGTTGTCGAAGGAACAGAGACACTGCCCCAGCGGGTTATCGTTGTGACAGGCTGCTGCAAGCTTACTATAACGGTAATAGGATCCCCGGGGTTCTGAGGCGTTTGCGTGACTGTTGAAGGGGCTGAGATACTTCCCCATCTGGTTATCGTTGTATGAGGTTGCGGCAGCTCGACGATCACAGTGATCGGATCCCCAGGGATCTGAGGGGCCTGCGTGGTCGTTGTAGGAATTGAGACTGTTGTCCAACGGGTTATCGTCGTATAGATCTCGGGTAGGAAGACGATGACACTGATTGGATCTCCGGTAGCTTGGGGCGTCTGCGTCGTTGTTGAGGGAGCCGAGATAGTTACCCAGCGTGTCAAGGTTGTAAAGGGTTGGGGCAAATTTACAATAATACTGATAGGATCGCCAGGGCTCATAGGGGTCTGAGTCATTGTTGAGGGGACTGAGATAGAAGTCGCCCAACGAGTTATTGTTTTATATGCCTGCGGCAACAGTACATCAATAGTCACTGTGTCACCTGTGCTCTGAGGTGTCCGAGTCGTGGTTGACGGAGCCGAGATAGTAGAAGCCCAGCGGGTTATTGTCGTGACGGGCTGTTTCAGACTCACGAGGACGGTCACTGGATCCCCTGGGTTCCCAGGAGTCTGTGTTGTCGTGGAAGGAGCCGAGATAGAAGTTTCCCAACGGGTTATCGTTGTATATGGCTGCGGTAGGAGCACATTAATAGTCACGGGGTCACCTGGACTTTGAGGAGTCTGTGTAGCGGTTGAAGGAACTGAAATAGTAGAAGCCCAGCGGGTTATTGTTGTATAACGCTGGGGCGAGAATACGATTACGCTGATTGGGTCCCCCATGGCTTGAGGCATCCGCGTCGTTGTTGAGGGGGCTGTGATAGCAGGTTCCCAGCTGGTTATTGTGGTAATAGGTTGCTTGAGACTCACGATGACGGTAATTGGATCCCCAGGCTTTTGAGGTGTCTGTGTTATTGTGGATGGGATAGAGATGGTACTTGCCCAGTGGGTTATTGTTGTGACGGGCTGATGTGACTGTATAACAATAGTAACTGGGTCACCAGGGCTCTGGGGGGTCTGGGTTGTTGTGGAAGGGATAGAGATAGTAGTTGCCCAGCGAGTTATTGTTGTGAAAGTCTCTGGAAGGCTTACAACAACAGTAATTAGGTCGCCCGGGTTTTGAGGCGTCTCCGTTGTTGTTGAGGGAGCTGAGATAATTCCCCAGCGGGTGATTGTCGTAAATGACTGCGGCCTCTCGATGACCACAGTCCAAGTCTCTTCAGGGCTTCCAGGGGTTTGCGTGCTCGTGGTGGAGGTAGTTCCATAGCGAATAGTTGTAACATAAACCACAGTTTTCACCACGATGACTGAACCAGTCTGACCATTGCGCGTCGGTGGCACGGTAGTAGTGTATGGCACGGAGATCGTGTTGTCAAAAGAAGTTGTCGTGATATAGGGTGTGACGCTTGGGGGCACGAAAATAACCACAGTCCTGGTTTGATCTGGCGAGTCTGGTTGCTTGGTAGTGGTCGTCGTGGTGCTGCCCGTCCAGGTGCTTGTCAAAGTGACATACTTAGCAGGAGCAGCAGGCTCTTCAATGATCACAGTCCCCGTAGCGCCAGGATCAGTTGGAGCTTGGGTGATAGTCCTGGTCACACTGCCATAGCCGGTGATTGTTGTTGTGATGTAATGATCGATGACAGGTGGGACCACAACGATCACAGTTCCTGTCTTTCCGGGGCCTGAAGGTGTCTGAGTAACAGTCTTAGTTGTACTGTCGCTTCCTGTCGCCGTTGTTGTAGTCCAAGCAATCGCAGTAGGCGGAACCTCAACTAAAACCGTACCTAGCCTGCCGGAGCCAGATGGCATTTGCGTTGATGTACGACTCGTCGTACCAGCGCTCGTAATAGTGGTCCAGGAGGTGATCCATGGCAGTTCGACCACAATAGTGTCGGTTATGCCAGATCCAGAGTGCTCTTGTGTGAAAGTTCTGGTGGTAGACCCTGAATAATAATTGGTTACAGTGACAAGACGCATGGCTGGCACGTCATGGTGTATGATACCCGTTTCTCCAGGCCCAGACGGAAATTCTGTCCACACTCTTGTGGTTTCTCCAGACCACGTCTTAGATGTATCAATGTAGCGAATAGCAGCAGTGGGGAATAATATTTTCTTGGTGCCCGTTCCATGAGGTCCAGTGGGCGGAATGATCACGGTTCGTGTCTCAGATCCGGTCCAGTACTCGCTTACAGTAACAAGAGGAGTAACATCAGGGGTATAAACAATGACTGTTCCCGCGGCTTGATCGGCAGGGGGGACAGTCTTTGTTTGGGTCGTCGATCCAGTCCAGCGACTAGTTACTGTAACGTAATCCGTTGCGTCTGCTGGGACTTGTACAATGACAGAGCCTTCTCCATTCGGATCAGAGGGTTTTTGTGTAATTGTTACTGTACCTGTACCTGTCCAGGTTTTCGTCGTGGTTATGTACTTATATGGCGTTAATATGACCACAACCCCGGTTTCTCCTGGATTTGTCGGCTCCTGTGTAATCGTCGTTGGAGAGTCGATGTCACTGCCACGGACTGTAGTTGTCATGGGGTTTGGAAGATTGACGATTACCCAGCCTGTGTTAGAGGAGCCGTCGAACCGGGTCGTAGTTGAAGCGGTGCTCACTTCTCCATATCGAGTGGTGTAAATGAGACGAGTGTTGACAGGTGGTAGTTCCACAACGACAGTCCAATCGTCGCCTGCGCGGGTTGGAGATATTGTGTGTGTGACGGGTACGGTCACGCTGCCAATATGAGACACGGTAGCCCAGCGTGCGGGAAGGACCTCGACTATAATCGTGCCGGTACCATCTGGGTTGCTTGGAGGAATCGTTCTAGTGGTCGGGGCAGTAACTGTGCCAATTCGGGTAATTGTATTAAAGTCTGCGTCAGTGACTGGGATCTCAACGACCACTTCACCATCGCGACCAGGCCCGTTTGGAGTCTGAGTAAACGTCGTCCGAGTTGAGCCAGTTCCAAAGCGTGTGACAGTGTTGTATCTGCCCAGCGGGGCAGGTGTGTCGACGTATACGATCCCTGCCTCTCCTGGGTGTTTGGGTGGCTGCGTCGAGGTCACGGTCCAACTCCCTGTGCCAGCACGAGTGACGGTTGCATATAGAATAGGGTCCGAAGGCACGATGATATGAACCGTCCCAGTTCCTCCTGAGCTACGCGCAGGTTCTGTCGATGTTACTGGGGCTGTCACGCTGCCGGTGCGGGTGATTGTTGTATATGCAGGTGTAGACCCTGGGACTTCGACAACAATGGTGCTAACGCCACCGGAACTGCCTGGCTGTATAGTCCTCGTGACCGGAGACTGTATGTCTCTGGTTTGAGTTATGGTTGTAGCCTTTGGTTGCACTACAACAATTGTGGTTCGGTCGTCGACGCGAACAACCTTGGTGACAGGGGCTCCATTGCTCCCTTTCTCCGTGATAGTGGTGTAATACTCCTGACCAACCGTGATCGTCTCGGGATCGCCGGGATCGCCCACTTGGACGGTCCTTGTGTGATCAACTTCAACGCCTTCTGTTCGAGTTCTGTACTCAGGCTCTTCGACAATCACAGTGGTAGGATCACCAGGACGATCAGGGGTCACTGTTCGTGTCCGCGCAGTCGTCAGTGAAGAGATGATTGAAGTGGTTGTGGTTAGAGGTGTTCTCTTGATGACAGTCCCTACTGGTGGTGTTCCCTGCGGTGGAATTGTGTACGTTGAAGGAGGACCGAGGCCGAAAACTGTTGTGGTTACATACGATGCTGAGTGCGGTATCAGAATTGTACTGTTACTGTCAGTTTGCTGTGAAATTTCAGTAAGTAAAGTACCAACCTGGCTAATGTTGTGTCATATGTGATTGAGCCGTCTACAACCTGGATTGGCTGGACCTCAGCACGTTTCTCGCCATCGGGACAATCAACAACCGGATCCCAGGCAGAGACGACAGCAAACAAAACGAAAAGAACTCCATAGCATGTTGATTGATGCACGCTCATGGCTCTAAGCATATTGTTCAAATGGAATGAGGTGTTGTACCTGCCGCGAGACAGATTGGAGGAGAAAGGTCACGTGCAAAGGTCTGTCACGAAGTGGGCGAGGAAGGAGCACCCTGCTATATATTTAATTGCTAACTAAACTACGGAAGGAACACATAATGAATTGGAGCAAATGATCGACATGCAAGCAGAGTTTAAGGGTATTAATATGGAAAGATTGGTTCTTAGAAGCCTTGGCATTCCGATTGCGTGTAGATGTACTGTGGCGTTGATGGTTACGGCCTAGACCTCCCTGCCAGATATGAGGATCAAACACAAGCGCCATCTACGTTCTGGAAGGCTAACTGTGGATTAATTACAGTGGCATGATTCTAGATCCCAATAACAGGCTTGCCTTAATACTAAAGCAGTATCCTTCCGCCACAAGTTCCCAAGTGCCTGGATCCCCAAACTCTCCTGCGGGTTTGAGGGAAATTCGTTATCGCCGGATTCCTCTATTGTGTTTCCTATACAGCCAAGAAATAGACATTGAATCAGAACATCAATATGCCTCAACATTCCAGGCAGACCACGAGGTGGCTGTTCAACCTGCCAGATAGGCATGGCCGCTGGGAGGTCTCGGCCCATTCCATACACTGAACTTTAAGGTCGATTCTCTTTCTAGAAGATTTCCATGGAGTTGCCGACTGTATATGGTTCTATTGAAGCCATTTTGATGTTCTAATATCTCATGAATTGACATAAGTATTCGAAATTTCTCACCCATCAACAAGATGACCCAGACATCCAAACACTCCTTTCACTTAACACTCAGCCCTACAACACTCCTTTCATCCACATTGATCTACATAAACACTCTCTTGCCACCAGCATACCCATATTCTTTAAATACCCAAACCAAATCGCCATGGTGAGATTAACAACAATAAGCTGTGGCCTGAGCTTCCTATTGCCTGTATACGCACGAGTCATCTCTGATCCTTGTGCTGCAACAACTACTCTACCTGTCATTACCGTCACAAAAGGCCTTAATGGTTATTACAACCAGTATACCCGCACATATCAAGAGTTCTACCCCCAAGGTCTGACAACAAAAGTTTACACCATTACACAATCATGTTCAGGTGTGAATTGCCAGCCCTTACCTATCGAGACTGCACCTCCACCTGGCTTCACATCTGCTGTAGTCAAGTGTGACAAGTGTGGAGGCTCAGGGACCAAGGTCGCTACCTTGACATTCCCAACCGAGTCTGTGCAAGCATATTCATCTTCTGGATATGTTGTTGTACCTATTGCACAACCAACACAGATTCCTCTTGGTAACAGTGAGCAATCTCATAGCAGTTCTGTTTATGAGAATGGTTCTTCTGGCTCTGATGCTGGTCATGCGCTGAATAACCATGGCGCTTCTCTTTCTACAAATACGACTCCATACACTGGAGATTCGACTGCACAAGACTCTGGTAGTGGAAGTCAAGAGAGCCAAGATGAATC
Source organism: Fusarium sp. HKF-74 (assembly GCA_021223625.1). Classification (NCBI taxonomy): domain Eukaryota; kingdom Fungi; phylum Ascomycota; class Sordariomycetes; order Hypocreales; family Nectriaceae; genus Fusarium; species Fusarium sp. HKF-74. The sequence continues at coordinate 167,919 of JAJFAS010000059.1, forward strand.
TAACAACGGAGGATCTGCAAATGATGGAGAGTCTTCCGGTAACGGTGCTCCTGGATCTCGGCCATTATCTGAGACACCTACCGCGGGTTATCACTTTTCTCCCTCTGGCTATTCTCCTGCAGGCTCTGATGGCCAATCTTCATCTTCGGCAGACGACACAGGCTCATCTGACACGACCGCCGCTGGAGATGATACCTCATACCCCATTCCTAACCAGAAGTCCGGCAACCCATATGCAGGTGACACTTCTGGTGCCTCGAGCAACGGATCCGGCTCGTCTGGCAACAACTCCCCCTCATCTCAAAATGATACTCCCTCTGCTGGAAAACCAGCCACCAAAGACTCTGGCGATGATAGCTGGAGTCCCGATTCCCCGATCACTGTTAATAGTGCGGGTAATATCAAGACAAATCTTCTTACATGTGTATTAGCGAATATTGCTGGCATGTTCGTTCTGAGGTCGCTAGTGTAGCAACAGTACCTTCTTGTATCTAGCGTTAAAAGCGATATAATTATAATTAATAAGACACGATCGAGACCATCTGTGGCTGTACATGTTGTCCCACTTTCTCGCGCCCTGGTAGACTAACTGAAGATGACTTAGACACTTACAAGACAATGGATCCATCACGGGGGAAGCGACCGTTTCTCGGAGAGTAACTTTGAAGCATATTTAGAGTTTTGCCCCAAGATTTCCCTGCCAAGATCTGAGAAGCTAATTCCAAATCCGTATACTTTTGTTGCAGATCAGGAATCTTGTGACTTGACATTGTGATTTAGCGCTGAGCCACAACACCATAGTCAAGCTCTTTTGGGATGAGAATAGTTGAGACATCGATCACGAGTGACAGGAATATCTCTACAAGGTTAGGATATCGCAAGCCAGGTTTAGACTTCACTGACTACTGATTTCCCGCCAGCTATATCAAGCTTAAGCTCTTATAGCCACAAGTTCCTCTGATGACGGATGACCCGAGAGGCTGGACTTCGGGCTGAATTCAGCCATGCTACGCGAGCTATTTATTCTGGTGCTCTTGGACACTAATGAGGTCTAGAGGAGCAAGAAAACATCAGAGCTTAATATAGGGTGTTAGAATAGATTCAGAAAAAGAGATCCTGAACTTATCCTAAGTTTATACTAAGCCTATACTAAGCTTATGATAAGTTACCTAAGTCTTTTTATCACTTAGGATCAAGGTCTAGAGTTTTCCTTCGTCTCCTAGCGAAGCTACGTGAACTCAAAGTCGGACCAGTTACTCGGGCCCTCGCTTATTTAGAGCCAAGCCTCCATCAGGAGAACAGCACTGACGTTCTTGGCAAGAGGCTGCTCCAGCCTCTCTGGATCGCTTAGGGTATACAATAGAACGACGTAGGAATCTGTAAGAAGTTTAAATCATGTTTAGAAAAGTCAGACCACTTTTGATTCTGGCATACAGCCATGCACGGGATATTGTTTTTCAAATGGATGGAATTCTGATGGTGATATTGGTTGCTAAAGGCGTTACCATTCCTCCTCGATGAGGGACATTCTTTTAGCTGTATTTTTTAAGCTGTATCGAGGCTTTTCTGATATTGAACTGAGGGCCCAAAGGAGCTGGCATTGTAGCTAACTAAGCTTGTACTAAATTCACTTCATTATTTTTCTCACTAATACTCAATATCCTACATTCTATCACCCCTGAGCCCAAAAGTTCATTAAGGAGGCGCCTTCATTATACAAAGCCAATAAACCTAATAGCGGGATCTTGAGGCAGATGGTACCAAATAGTAAAGGTGGCCGCAAGAATAACAATGATCGACGAAGAAGACTTGTAAAATTGGTCAACTCTGATGTGCGAGCTCGCTCTATCACAGCGGCCCCCATCCCAGCCTTGCATAGAGCCCAGTGTTTGAATATCGGTGTTGCTAAGGTTCACCGAGAAGATAACATTAACCATTCGAAGCCTTACCTCTTGAGTAGGGGCTAGAAGCCAGGACTAGATATCAGCGGGCCGCATAGGCATCATGAAAATTGGACAATAGTGGCTTTCGTGGTCGAAAACGGGCATATATGACAGATCTCTCGTGCCACTCTATATCAAAAAATGCCTTGTAGCTAGTCGGTCGTAGATCTCCAATGTTCTCAAAATTTGCGTCTCATCACGGGCCTTTTCCAGATGCTGTGTAATGTCATCTGTGAAGTCGGGTACACAGTAGGTCTCACTTAAGCTCTCAGACATAAATAATTAATAGTAAAAGCCTATAATATCTCAGTAAGACATATCGACAGCCTATATTGAAAAGTCTCAATTAGCTTCAGCTATTGGAAGGCAGTGTGCGTATAGCCTTAATAGAAAAGGTCTCCAAACAAAAAGCAAAATAATATACTTTTATATCAACTCAACCAGTCACAGTCGTAACTGCAAATAATAATTCTGTATGTTAGAAAAGATAGCGAGGGAGCTTCGCCTTAACTCACCACACATTTGATCTTCTTTCTCAGTGATATGGCGAGTCTCCAGCTCCTGCAACTCTTCAACAGTCACATTGCTCAGCTGCTGGAAACAGAGAGACCAAACCCATGTGACGTCGGTCTTACTGTTGTGAAGTGGTGTGGTAATCTGCTCCACAGCAGTGGCGATCCTAGCCATATCCTCTTCAGTCTGAAGACAGTTCTCGGCCTGTACGTCATTTTCGTAGTGGAGAGGCAAGAAATGAAGTCGATCATCATGGCGGCCCATTAGTCGGTGCGCCTCTCCAGGGTTGGAACCGCCAAATGAGTAAGACGACGTGTCATGAGTATTATTTATCAGGTCTATTAACTCGAGATAGGACTCTTATAGAACTGCCAAAATGCGTAGTATGGGCTATACACCCTCCGAATTGTGTTTCCCTTTAGTTACCCTCCATTACTATGCCCCCTCGCTCCGTCCCATGGTTTAGCTTGATCGCCAAACGCGATGCCAGAATAGAAGCCCAAGTCTCAAAAGTGTATTGCTTTAGCCCATTGCTACCTCAGGGAATCTTCCAAACATGCAGAACCCTTGTTATACCCTCCTGTCTTCTTGGCTAGTCTACCAGAGCCAATACTCATCGGAGTCTAATCAAAATCACAGAAAGAGGTCTTCGGATGTGGATCCAATGGTAGCTTCGAGTTCCTGCACCTCTTCAAGAGTGCAGTTGGCAAGAGCGATACGTCATAGGCAGTCTACTGCCAGTCTGCTGGGCATGCAGAGACCAAAGCTCTACAATGTCGTCCCTGCTGCCCGACAGTATCGGCCATTCAAAAGCATTATTTTGCTGTCCAAACAAAGTCACCTACCGACTCTCTCACTCGCACTTGGTTCTCGTTGGCTGCAAACAGTCTGATGTTATTGTAAACCCGATCCATGAGACGACGGGCCTCTGCGGGGTTAGAGCTTTTGAGTTCGAAAGCCTCCTTGGCAAGCCGGCTGTAGCGGCGCAAGAAGTCCGAGCCACCTCCTTTCCCTATGCTAAGGTTAGAAGCCGTGGGAACCTCTCTCTCCAGAATCCAAGTCTCTCGGTCGTCATCCAGGCATGACCTGATCAACTCACACCATCTGGGCGAATAGTCTTTGCACCATTCAGAGAGTGCATTCTTTATATGCCGAGGCATGACACGGATGTTGGACTGACTGAGCCATATGTCTAATTTAAGCTTGAGATCCTCTTGAGGTACGCCTGGCTGGCCTAGCTTGCCCAAGACCTCAGCGGCAGACTGCAGGGCTTCAGCTCGGGTAGTCGCCATTATCACATTGATGGATTCATCCCCGCCGGAATTGCTGGAATCAGTTGCGGCGATTTCGTTCCTACCTATCGTGATATAAGGGTCCATAGGTGTCGCCAGCTCCTTGATTCGTTCCACGATCTGGGCGGGCAGGGCGCGAGGTCCTGAAGGGGAGGGACCGCTGATTAAAACAACCCAAGCATCATTGTCACCCTGGCTCTGACTGATGAGTTCAGGCTCACTGACGCCTTGTACGGTTCTCAAGAGGAAGGGCTCATTGCACATCTGCTCATTAAACTTGATAGCAATGGGTAGCCACTGAGACATGCGACAGTGTCCAAATAGACGTGCAAAAGTTTGGTTGTCTTCAGCAAACCTGTCGGTGTTGATTCGCAGACGGCGGATGGTGAGCACCACGATGACGGAAACCAGGTGAGGTGCTGGGATACAAGGATGATGCCCAAACTGGGACTGTAGCTCGATTGCGGTCTGGAGATGTTTCTTGACTTTCTTCCATCCCTTGTACTCGCTCAGGCTCGTCGCCTGTAGAGGTTCACCGCGGACAAGAGTCTTGACGCACTTTCTGAAGCAGATTATGGCTTGAGCCTTGTCTAGATGGAAAGATTTGAAGACTTCTTCCACCATCCGCGCGTAGACTTGCTTCAGGGCTTCCCGCGACACCTCTCCGGTCTCAAGTTTGGGGCATCTATCGATGCTGAAGTCGCTCAACACAAAGGAGCCATCGTTTATCTTGGCAATAATCTGATTCTTATTCAAAGCCGAGAGGTGCGACATTGCGACTGACTGTGGTCAGAGAAAAGAGAAAGGCAGGGGACTCAGGAAGGCAAGAAGAAGACGTCGGGACCTACAAGGATTGCTTGAGAAGGGAGCGGGGTATCTGAAGGATATCGCGATGGCTTCCTCAAGACTTTTGATGTATTGGGGAAGCGAAAGAGGTAAGATGAGGTTGATCAATGAAGGAGAATGTGTTGGGTGTTAGTGAGGATGGAAAGGAAGATGTTGAATGGGTCGAGAGGGACATTATTCTTAAGAGGGGTAGGACCTAAGGTAGGAGCTAGAATAAGTACTTAGAGCTGCCTAAAATCTGAGTCTTCGCTATAGGGTCTTTTCCTCTCCTAGTAACTCTACTAAATCTAAATGTTTGCTCAATATCAAACTCTTGTTACAGGCAGCCTGAGGCAGGTAGTTAAATGGCCATATCTATCCGTAAGTCGCTCGATATGATTAGTCCGAGTGGGGACGAACCTGAGAGCCGATTGATCGATCTGGAGCGGCTGTGCAGCATGTGGCCCAGCGGGGCATTTTCTTGGCTCCCTTCCATCGCGGAGATCTTGAGACTTGACTTTTATCATGGGGGTAGAAACATTTACACAATGTGGGCTTCAAAGTTTCTTAAAGGTCGAAATACAAGAGCAATCACAAAGACCTCGATTGCAGCTGCTGCTTCAGCGCCAACATCGCAAGCTGAATTCAGTGCCAACTCACAAGCGTTCTCGGTGGCTGTGACCGAGCTGCTGGAATGCCTGGATTTCGTGCTTGATCAGCTGGATGATCAAGGTAAAGAAGCTATCCTGGTGTATTTTTAGAATGCTGACAGACGCCCAAAATAGGAGAGCATGGAGATTTGTTGCAGTTTCACCTGTCACGGCTTGCCAAGGAGATATCCAAGTACGAAAACTCAAAGGTTAATGAACAAGCTTCACAGCCATGGACGGGGTATGTTCTCCTACCCCAATGTAACCGACTTTTTGCGATCTAATCGAAAGCTCGTAGGGATCATCATCTACTTGAGTTACTACTTGCCGCCTGCAGATGCGCATGCTCCGTCTATAAACCAGACATCCATCCTGGAGGTGACCTCGTACCAGTGATCTCTCGGACCCCTTCGATCACAGGGACAGTCAAAGCAACTTCGATATGGAAATCAGAAGATATAAATACCCTGTTTGTTTCCATTAGGGGCACATCTTGCAAGACAGACCATCTTGTAAACTTTAATAGGAACCAGAAGGACTCTGCCTCGGTTTTCGTAAGTTCCAGGAGCTTTCTATTTCTTTCACGCACTAACAGCTGTCTTGAGGCCTTGCCGGGCATCAAGGAACAGATATATGCCCATAGTGGCTTCTTGGCTTGTGCAGCTACTCTTCTTCCCTGGCTTACTGGGGAGATCATTCGCCAAGTCACAGTCGACGAGGGCTTGAAGGATATAGTATTCACAGGCCACTCGGCTGGCGGAGCAGTTGCAGCCATGGTCTTTCTGCACTTTGTTTGACATTGCCCAAGTGAATGTAGGTCCAGGTCTTCTTACTGGGTGTCGCACGAGCTAACAGTCTTTACAAGTATCAAATGCCAAGTTCTCACTCATTACATTTGGAGCCCCGCCTGTGACTTCGACCAACATCACTAAGCTGGCTCGAAGCCTTCCTCAAACTCGACATATCTATGCCGTTGTCAACGAACACGACTTAGTTCCGAGGGTTGATCAAAGCTATATCACATCAATCATCAGTTTGTACCGAGCAGTATACGGGTTACCATTGTCTGATTTCAATAACACCACGTTTACAAGCAACCCTCAAGCAGATAGAAGCCAGGACACTGTATGGAAACTTCCTCCGCCTGACTTTTATGTCGTTGGAAATGTCATTGTTCTGAGAGCAAAACTCGATTACAATGCTTTACACTTACAGTCAACATCAAGCCAAACCCGTACGGATACTACTGCACCATCCCAGAAGCTAGATATCCTACGAGTGTCACCCATAGAATTTTGCAAGCTGCTATTCTTTGAAATATCTGTACATAAGAGGAAGATATATCTTAACAGATTGGAGAGATTGGTACAAGAGTCTGGGGGACTAATATGATATACTCGATGAGGCAAAACGTGATATCTGGGGTTTACTCTCACATATGGTTCAACTAACTATTCTGATAGACTTCTCATGTCAGTCTCTTCATACATCATATTTCTTATTACTTACTCAAACTTGTGAAGCCTGCGGTTATTTACTATGATATATGGCAGACTCCCTCTTAGCTTGGTAGACCATCTCGATCCAATGTGTTGAAATATCCCTTGCGACGAGTGAATTCTGGTTCCGCCACACTTCTTGTCCCGCCTGCACTATCTGCGAATAAAGATTTTGCTTCTTTGCAAGTCTCAAAATGGATTTGGTAACCGCTGGAAGAGAATACATCGTCGCGATCTCGACTGATCAGAGCAAGAACCTCCTGACGAACCTGGCAGCCCTTACAACTGACACCATTTTCAACTTGACCAGTGGTTGGATCATACCACGGGTATGCAGTTGACATCATAAAACGTTGGTTCTTTTGCTCGCTCCGGGCCTCTAAGGCCTGAACTGCGTCCGAAGTGATGAGACCAAGCTCTGTTAGTGTCCGGGTAGCCTCCACTTCCGCTAGTAGTAGACCTGGTCGGACCGCGGGTCTTTCTCTCATAGAGTATATTCCCGATACCGTTCTAAGAATGTATCCAAGGTGAGACTTTAAACGCTTGGCAGATAGCTTTGTGAGCTTCGACAAGGCGGACATGCTGATAACGCGTAGCTCAGGGGCATTCTCAATACATGCGAAACAGCAGCGAGCGGCAGTCGGCAGATATAAAAAGCCACCAAAGCTTTTGCAAAAGGAGCACGTTTCATCTATCAAGGCGCGGTACATATCCCCAAATGTAAAATGAGTCGCCAGTCGCGAACGTAGCATGCCGCGAAAGCCTTCTATACCGTGTCTGACAACGGCCTTGTATTCTCGAAGCCCACTGGCCAAGGCCCGGGAACGTCTGTTGACATGGCGAAACCGGAAATATGATAATAGATCAAGGTTTCGAAGTATTATGTTCAATAACTCATTCGGGAGATTATCAAGTACCCCTAAATTCACGGTGGGTGCCGTAGTGAAGGGCTTCTCTATAGATTCCCGGACGACCTGGTTTTCGTGAGGTCGTGATCGAATGAGTACTAGGTCAAAGTCGCGCCTGTGATACGTGCAAATATCAAGAATAGTAGCTGCGTCGGTGTTTGCCATAGTATATTGACGGAGTTAAGAATTAGTGGGGAAATCTTGGGTAATGATGATGGGACTGTGAGTGTACGCCGGGCCGAGGAATCACCCGGCTCGTTTATCCAATAGAATTGTGCATCTCGGTATTATGCATCCTCGAGGAGGAAACAAAATTTAGGAGCTTGATCCTAAATGAAGAAAAGTCTTAGGTAAATTAGCCTAAATTTAGGATATCTTTACTAAGTTTAGAATGACTTTAACTGAGTTTATTCAATATCTTATTTTAAAGTCTCTTATTTTCTTCTTCCATGACGATACCTGACCGAAAATGTTTGGTTGAAACCTCGGCCATATAAAACAAAGATCATCTTGATAGCTCAGCAAATTGCATCAATAGTTATCCTATTTTCGCGCCTCCAATACTCTCATGCGATTTGAGCTATGGTGAGTCATGTGAGCTCATGTCTTGCAGAGGAGGGGAGCTGAGGTATTCAGCATCTCCAGCTAGTGATGTTCCTGAAGTATTCGGGGGTTCGATCGTCCTCTGGCAAAGTCACGTTAAGGTTATAGTTGTAGGAAGTAGTTAGCCCACGATCATCGCCCTTTTCGTCGCAGCCGGTATAACTTTTTATATGGTTAGATCGCTGTCCTTGCGGAGGAGGAAGTATAACTTACTGGTAGAACTGGCATGCGCCACCAGTGTTGGTGGAAATCGAGGTGACATTGTGGTTGAATGCATCCGAGATCGAGGTCGGATGCTCACCCTTCTTGGGGTCAAAGTCGAAGTAGGAGACTGTTCGACCAGTGTCAGTTCAAGTCGGGAGACAGGGGTCAGAATGTCACATACCGCACTTTCCAGGCTCTGAACCAAAGGAAATGCACTCAGGCCTGAATCCAACAGTGGTACACTGAAGGACAAAGATGTAACCATCTTCGAGGGTGTAGTCTCGGTCGGGATCTGGCTCATAAACCTTGGGTGCATCACGCTTGGTCTTGCCACCAGCATAGACGAGGGTTCTACTCTTTTCGAAGCCCTCCTTGGCAGCACTGTTCATGACCTTGCCTACAAGTTGGATGTTGGCTGCTTGTACACCAGCTGCGGCTGCGGCCAGGATGGCAATGGCGGAAGAAGTGTATTTCATCTTGAATATTGGTTTGTATGTATCTTGAGGTCGTACTGAGATGCTATGAACAAGGCCAATTTCTTGGGGGTTCATTACGCTTATTTATAGTCAAAAGGCTCTGGGGGTTATGGTAGAGACTCTATGCCGGCTCGGAAAGTATCATTTCATTCTCGATGGCAAGGTAGCACTGCGCCAGCTTCTCAAAATCTCTCATAGCTTCAAAGATCATTCACCCATTAGAATTGACTTTACAGCCTCGTGCGCGTCTTTCGGATGCTTCGGGGGGCATTGGCCGCTCAGGCACTGCTGGCATGAATTGGTGATCCCTTGATGTCCTACCACTTTGATGGTCAATGCTTTTTAGACCGTTGGACTGAAGAAGCACGTGGATGGTGGCACAGATTGGTCTGAGGCTTCCAGGGCTAATTATGGTTATAAAATGCTTTGATGAATTCTGAAACAAAAAAGCGAGCATAGTTTGGAGCCAGTTGAAGGTTTATTCGTTGATGAGGATCATCGCTCAGCCGTTGCGGAGGTTGCATGAGAGTGCAACGTTGGTGCGGTCAACAAAGTTTAATGACTTTATGCAACTAAATAGTGTTCCGGCAGTTATAACATTACTTTAATGCCATCACAACTTGCACCTCGTTCTCGAAAGACAGCATCGCATTGGTCTTGTGCCTGACGCAAGATGTATTAGGCTTTTGCTTGGTTGCATTGATACACAAGACACAGGTTTTTATGCAGCATCTAGCGGAGATTCTGGCCGAACGTTGAGGAAACAGCTTTCCAAATACTCCGTAGCCTTTACGATCAAAAGAACCCGAGAGCCGAGTCGTTGTCATCCGCCCAGTCATACGGGACCGATATCCCGGCGTTCGTCATCGACTCGCACCATGTATTGTAACCGTTGATTATTGAGGCTGCTTCACTGTCTCCCACACTCGGAACAAACGGGGCATTGTCGTGGTATGCGCGAGCACCCTCTTCATCCAGGTGTGGCCAGCACAACTTGAGAGTAATATCGCGACATTTGGAGCTGTTGGGGTTGAGTTCTGCCATGGCGCCCATAATGGATAGAGACGCCTGAATCTGCGCGCGCCAGTCGGGTGCTAATGCGTGATGAGGGTTTTGCCTTAGGCAGTGGACAGGAATTAGTGTAGCATGGAATAGGAAATACCTGCCATTGTCAGTCATAGTTAGCAGACATTTGGGTATAACTTACAAGATATAAAAGGCTGCAAGTCGTGAATGTGAGCGAGACGTCCAGTACCCTTGGATATGGGTGATTGATTCTTTCGCGGCATCCAGACATCTGAAAACAGCGAGGTTCTCACTACTCGTCAAGTTTTGCTGCGCGTTCTGTGCGGATGATCGCGCCCAGCGAACCAAGAATGGTCGATACATGACGATTCTGAGATTTCGATAACGCCACTCAGAAATACCCATGCCGAGCGCAAACTCAGAGTCTGGGGGAGGGACGGCAAGATAGTAATACGGTACTTGGGCCAGCCAAGAGCCGATGCAGACATCATCAAGAGTTATCAGCTCCGTGGCGGATGGGAAGGGGCTGGTGATGAGACGGTTATAGACGGTCATGGTGCTGAGATGATAGGCCGATTGAACCCGGATATATGTGTACATCGTGATGCCTTCCACTTCCGGTGGGCAGTGGGTGGAGTCTTGAGTGAGATCCTAGAATAATTATTAATAAATGATGTGCTTGTTGATTTCAATCGGCTGACCTTTTCGTGGATATTCAGAGGGAATGCAGTCTCAACACCAGCCTGGGGCCAGTTCAAAGGTCTGCCATATGTGATAGTGGCGCCGACATCAAGCACGCATAGGCACCACCATATCCTGCGTCGAGTCTCTGTCTGTAAAGGAGAAAGACTATTCCCCTCCAAGTCCTTATGAAGTCCTAGTCCGATCGCCAGTCGAATAGCTAAGCCACCATAGTTGAAACCTGTATTAGGTTTGTTCCGCTTTTGCATATAGTTTGATGACAAACTGAAAGCTTGGACGAGTGTTAGGTTTCCAACCTCAAGGTAGTTTGAAAACAGGCTCTTTTGTGCAGCCTGAAAGATAGGTAGATCTGTAGCATCAGCAACGTTGCTGCTCGCAAATGATCCCAAGGCTGCGAGAATGTTTGCCAGCGTATTCCAGTGGCCTTTGTTCGCACAAGGAAGCGTGCCTGCATACTGCGCTCGAAAAGTGGGCTCATGCACGATAGGAAACGTAGGATGATAGAAGACAAAGAAGGCGTCGATAAGGTTCTCAACGGCCACTCTGGTCAGCATAGCTTGAGAACGGAACCATTGTGAATGATCCGAGTGCTGTTGAAAAAGAGACTCAATCTCATGTAGTGCCACTTCGGCATCAACTTCTTCTCCATCTGGACGAGCAGACAGGATCTGACGCAAGAGAGCGGATCCAGAAGCGGCACCGTAATATCCTCTCTTTTGGTCACCAATGGTTAGAGAGGCCATGCCGTCCATAATGGCTTGGGGGTTTCCGTCCACATGGTTCGTTATAGACCAGGTCGCAGGATCATATGTTCCCCATGATGTCTCTTGCTCGTTCCACTCAAAGTTGTCAGCTGGAGCTAGAGTGGCCTCGAATGCAGTGTCTTGTGATGCAGTCCAAAGTCCAGGGGCTGCATCTAATTCACCGATGGGTGCTAGAAGCAGGGGATCCGTGGTGAATGTTCCCGCATTTCCTGTCCCTGTCATGTAAATACTAGAATCAGGTGTCTGATTCGGTAGCTGGAGGATGTTGTCCACATTGCCCGGGGTCGGGGTTGTATTTGGCAAGCTGACTAACCCCGGCGTTGTTCCCAAGGTTAGTGCTGGTGTAGGTGCCGATTCAGGTGCAGTTGCTGGTGTCGCCGCCGGTACCTGTTGATTCTGAGTTACCAGGCCTTCTTTTGGGCCTTCCAGCATTTCAGCAATCTGGCCATCAGTGTAATGACGCCTCAGGACTGTTTCAGCCTTCTCAAGACGCTCCTCGAGGAGGGTAAGTTGTCTACGTCACTGTTAGTCCGACAGGCTCCCCAGTGGCTCATAGACGCGGCCCCATGTATGTATGTACCTTCGGGTCAACCGGGTTCTACTGTGCTTGTCGTAGAGACAATGCCGTCTGTACTTTCGACAGATTGAGCAGACGGGCATAACACCATCGCATTTCACTTTGCGGCGTCGGCATTCTCGACATGTTGTAGGCTCTTCTACAGGAGGGGCTTGTTGAGGAGGAGAGGGCTTGACTGGGTTTGGGTCCATGATTCGTCCAGCCGTTGAGGATCGAAGGGCTAAAGTCAGTCTGAAAGCTTCAGTCAGAAGATGGGATGATGGTTAGAATTTGCGACGTACGGTGGCTAGTAAACCCGTCGTCAGGAACCCTTGACCTCCCCGCAATTTGGCCCCGCCTTTAGTCCACTTTCGGGCCGATGTTGACACCGGATCTAAAACAGGAAAGAGAATAAGCTGACGGGCGCCTGACCTTGAAGCCACGATGTTTGTTGATGATATCACTTCTAGCAAGATTTCTGGTATAAGTCAATATTCTTTGAGCATGAATCATTGCCTGCATTTATAGTCATTAATGGGACCTTTCTCTACCCTTTTTTACTGCTTGCCATTTGGACCCCCACCAAAACATCCACGCTAAGGCACCCCTAACTCCCAAGCTAACCCCCACTACCGTGCGTCAACATTTGTGTAACATTCATATTGAAGCGATTGTAAATGACTGATCGGTTAGTAGATGCGAGGTAGAGCTTAGAGGTACACGTCTTAGGGAAGAGCAAACTCGAGTGAATTTTTCAAGATACCGTTTAACATATTCACGTGCGGTTTTTGGCCAGACACAAACTTAATCAAACATTGTCTCGTTTAAAATTGTCTTTTTAACTGTTCAGGCTTAGGGTAGTCTAAAATACTAGCTGCCTGCTTCATCCAAAACCCTAGACAAGGTAACGGAAGCCCTTTTGGACACGGAGAGCTTCATCCTCCTGAGCCTCTCGAGCCTTCTCAGCCTCATAGGTCTGTGTTTCCTCCCTCTCAAGCTCCTCAAGTCGCTTGTTCAACCTGGAAAGCATCATGCGAAGAACAAGAGCACCCACGATGGTGCAGCCGAACATAGCTGTAACGATGCCATAGCTCTTGCGGTAGCCATTCTCTTTGAGACCCCAGACGTAACTTCCAGCAATGTTACCCAGTTGAGCAAACGCGTTGATGAGAGCGATAGCCACAGCTCGCTTGGCAGGAGGACGAGGGAATGTTGAGCTGATCCAAGAATAAAAGACGATGTATCTAGGGTTTGATGTTAGTCGAATGTTCTGAAACACTGATAATAATTTTGGAATAAAGACATACCCAGCATAAGAAGATGCTTGGAGGAAGAGAGCAAGGTATCGTGCCGCAACATTGAGTGTTGACATGCTGATGATGAATCCGACTAAACCAATGCAGATAGGCCCAACAATGTGCCAGAACTTTCAAAATTGTTAGTATAAGGACCAAAGGTAATGAGTTTACGAGAACATACCTTCTCTTGGGTTCGGTCAGAACTCCAGGCAACGATAAGAGAAACGATGCATGCAAAGAGCCAAGGTGGGGAGCTCATGAGTAGAGTTGGTACGTAAGCGAAGCCGAGAGTGCTAGTGAGAGAGGGCTATAGAATGTCAGTATTCGGAAAAGATACAGGTGATAGGAGGATATCTTACGAAGAAGGCGTTGAAGGACAGACCGACAACGTAGACCGCAAATGTCAGCATCATGACATAAATCTTGCCATCCTTGAGAGCCATCATCAATCCGGCAACAGCTCCTTGACCCTCGGCATCCTCATCAGCCTCACCAACATCCTCGATCATTCGGAGTTGAGCTACTGCGAGCTCCTCTGCAGAGAAACCGCGAGTGTTGCTGGGAAGATCGGGCAGGATGAAGACAGCCAGGATGGCGATGAACATTGTAATGGCACCCTCGACTATACTATTGTTAGCTATGGACTTTGTTGGATCTTGGAACTGATAAGACTTACTCCAGAAGAGCCACCGCCAGGAAGCGTGCCCGAGCACGCCGTCCATCTCAGATAACACTCCAGCAGCAATCAGAGCTGAAAACGCATTGGAGATCAAGTTACCACAAAACAGGACAGCGTTTCTCTTAGTGAGTTCCCGGCGGGTATACCACTTCGAAAGGATAAGCAGCGCTCCGGGCAAGAAGGCAGCTTCAGTGAAACCAAGGAAGAAACGGATAACAACCATTCCGGTAAAGTTATGGACGTTTCCTGAGAGTGTTGAAATCAGGCCCCAGAGAAGCATGATAGCACCGAGGTATAATGAGGGTCGTTGGATCTTGTTGATGAACATGTTGGAAGGGACTTGCATAAGGATGTAGCCAACATAGAGGATACTGAGACATGTGGCATACTCATTATCGTCTAGCTTAAGATCATCCTGCAAGCCCTTAAGGCGAGCAGCAGCAATATTGTTTCGATCGAGATAGTTCATGATGTAAATCAGAACGAAGAGAGCGCATCGAGCATCGAGCTTGAGTTTGAGACGCTTCTCAACTCGGGCACGAGTTTCGGGATCCATTGTTCGGGCAATGGCGAGACGATCGCTATGAGGAACAAAACTCTCGAGGTTCTCCTTTGTCTCGAAAGAGGGCTTCTCAGCTCGAGCTGCGCCGGTGGCAGTCGAGTTGGTGATCTCGTTGGTCATGATGGCGGGAAAAACACCACAAGGTCCTGATAAGATAAGAAGAGAAGACAAGATAAAGTTGGATGGAACTCCAGATAAGTGATGATCCTCTGGGGTTTGAATTAAACTATCCGGGGTATGGGGAACGGATGAAAAGTATTTATGTCAATTCACAAGGTGCATTGCCTTTATCGGCCAACTCCATCCCATCCATCTTGGAGTTTCAGCTTCACGCGAGCAATTCTCTAGTCCCAACCCCATGTTCAGCAGAACTTGGAGAAACTCGGAGAACCCTTACCGATTCCAGACTAGTCGTGAAAAAAAGTCAGCTATGGAGAAAGGCTGACTGTCAGCTACCAATCGGAACATCGGCCCTTTTGCTAGGATGGGCCTTTTAGTGCCGGTAGTTTGGCTTGTGCGCGGTCGACAGTCAGCCTGGCAGTGGGACACGATACGTAACTAGAGTCTTGGTAGGACAGAAGTTTAATGAGGCTCTTTCTCCACGCTACAGGTCTGTCGTTCTTGATCCCCGTGGGGGTTCCCCGGCTCCAAACGGCATGAAAATTGGGAGACTCCGCATGGTCGAGTCTTGATCTATCGGGCGCTATTCAAGTTGACTGTCGACCTCTTCGTGGGACATCGACACGATCTTTCTTTATTATGGTTCATAGTCTGAAGTTTCCCTGATTTTGAGGATCATATGCGCCTTTTAGATAGTTGACTGTCGACCTTATCATGTGAAACTTGAGGCGGTGCAGTATCATGGCTCACATGAGCTTGATTGTTCTAATTGTTTCTTGAGGAAATCTCATGTATTTAAATGCTCAGTTGGACGTTTTGCGAAATGTAGATAGTTCTCCATCCTCAACGGACAAGCCTCCTGTTTTAATCACTTCCTCTTAATCAACTACTTACTCTGATATCAACAACTCAAAATGGAGATTACCAAAGTAATTTACCCCAGACCAACAATACCCATCCCCAATGTCACTAATGCATGCATCCACTAGGTCGGTATTATTGGAGCTGGCACCATGGGGGGCGCCGTCTCCCTCCTTTTCGCAGAAAAGGGTCTCGACGTGTCTATTGTCGATACATCACGAGCAAGTCTCGATAAGGTTGCGAAGAACGCGGAGGCCGCTGGTCTATCGAAACGAATCCACATATGCGAGGACTACGATACCCTCTGTCAAGGACTTGGTTCTCCCAAAGTCTTTATCTTCAGCTTACCGAATGGTCGTCCTGGCGATAGTGTCGTCGCCCAACTCAAATCACGTGTCTCAAAGGGCGACATCCTCATTGACGCTTCGAACGAAAACTACGAACGCACACAAGCGAGACAGGAGATTCTCCGTCCTCTTAGTGTTGCATATATCGGACTAGGCATCTCAGGCGGTAGCTTTGGAGCTAGATATGGCCCGTCACTTATGCCTGGTGGTGAGAAATGGGCTGTTGAGCAGGTCCTCCCTCTTCTTTCTAGGATCGCGGCCAAAGATGACCAAGGTCGTCCTTGTGTGACAAATATTGGCACTGGTGGAAGTGGTCACTTTGTTAAGATGATCCATAATGGTATTGAGCATGGAGTCATGTCCAGTCTATGCGAAGCATGGGAGATTATGGATAAGTGCTTGAAGATGACTGGTGACGAGATCGGCGATGTGTTTGACTCTTGGTGCGAGAAGGGAGAATTGGTAAGTTCGAAAGTTGATTATATGTGGGCTTGCTAACCATTCATGACACAGAAAGGAAACTTCCTCGTATCGATCAGCGGCCCTATCTGCAGAACTCGAAGCCCTGTCGACGGCGGCTCTCTCCTGCATCAGATCAGAGATGCCGTCGTCCAAGATGCCAACGACTCCGAAGGCACCGGAGTTTGGGCCAACATCGAAGCCGTCGCGTCTCACGTCCCCGCACCGAGTCTGACCGCCGCCCATTACCTACGACTTGCATCAGCCGAAGTCGAGCAAAGAAGTGCCGTCAAAGCCTCCATCGGAAGCGTCTCCCCAAAGCCATTCGCCGTTGAACCTGAGAAGCGAGCCCATATTCTTGAACAACTACGACAAGCCGTCTATGTCACAAGTCTTGCATGCTTCATCCAGGGCTTTGATGTCATGGAACGCAAGAACCGACAAGAAGGCTGGGGCGTTGACATGACACGCGTCTTGCATATCTGGAGAGCTGGCTGCATTATCAAGTCTGATTACATCTTTGACATCCTTGACGTTGCATATGCTGAGGGCTCCGACGTGCATCCTCTGTGCAGACCTGGAGTACCGAACGAGATTAAGAAGTCTTGGCCTTCGCTCAAAGCGATTGTGCTTGAAGGCCTGAAGGCTGATGCTCACTTACCTTGCTTAAGTGCCACTTTGGAATATCTCAAGTACATTGGAGGAACTGATCTTCCTACTTGCTTCTCAGAAGCACAGCTGGATAGCTTCGGAGCCCATGGATTTGATCTCAAGTCAGAGCCTATTAGACATCTTTTGAAGGGTGAGTTACCGTCATTATAAGTCAGACTAGAAGCTAACACAGTCCTACTAGGAACCCACCACGAGACATGGTCCGGTGCTTAGATAAATGTGGCATGTCCCAAGACTGACAACCTTGGTAGAAGTGATGGCTTCTTTAGTCGGGCACTATTTCTTTGCATTTCATCGCATTCATCAGACCCTATTGCGAGCAGAGAGAGTATAACAACCTGTTGGTTACCATCAACCACCATTTGCACAGAATCTCGGGACAGCAACATGGAGTCTGTCCCTTGCCCCTCAGTTATTACTCTCCCGCACGAACGAAGCGTTCACTAAACTTCAGAGAGCCCAAGAGTTTGAAAGACATTAGCTCCCCAGAGGTGAACAGGATATCATCTATTTGCCTTGGGAACACACAGAGAGATGATTTCTGGACCGGCGAGGCTATGGTCTACAGAAAAACAGTCGTTTTGACGCTCAGGTACTTCATGGACGATGTTACCATTTTGATCAATTCCCTTTTAATGGAAGGAAGTCCAAAAGACACTTGGAGGAAACTGGAACATTGATTGTTAGTATTTAGCGTACTAGTTGGAAGATATGATACTCATCTTAAAGACCACTGTCACTCACCTCTAAAGATGAGTGATTTGGTTCAGTACGAGAACTGAACAAATATCAATTTCGAGAACTTCATGTGAAAGTATATATTGTTTAGTATTATAAAGCTCTAAATATGCACCCTATCAAAGTGTAATAGTGTGCATTTCTATAGCTAGCACCAGGAAGGTTTTCAAAGTGCAATGAACATAATAACCCCCCCCTTTGGCCTACTGTGGCCCCCCAACTCACCAACTAATCAGGAAAGTAACTCATGTAAGACGTCCGCTAGTTTGCATAGTATAGCCTCTCCATCTCCGTGCAGCTTGTGAAGTGCTGTAAATTGTCCGGAACTGGAGATGCTAGGCTACAACTGCAAGCACGCTTTGCATCATTTCACTGCCAACTCAACACTAGGTCAAGAAGGTGTACACAGAAATACCGCCGTCTCCACCAGTCTTAACATCAATCTTCACATTCTCCGTATTCGCCCAGTTGATCACCTGGGAATAAGCCCTGTTGGCAAAGAGAGTCTCGCCAACAAAGAAGTTTCCGGGTTCGCGATAGAAATCCGTCTGGTAGAGTTTGATATAGTTCCCGTTTCTGTCGAAGTACATATTTCCCACTTTGCTGGTGGATTGCTTCTTGGTCGAATGGATATATTTCTCGCTCACTTGGGATCCGCCAGCCGAGTTGGTATACCAAAGCACAAGGTCTATGACCGGCTTGCAGGTGGCGTAAGGAGGATCCAAGTCGTTTTGAACGCAGATTTCGGTTTTCTCACAGGTAACCCATTTACGCCAAACGCGGCCATTTCCATCCCGGCAGTAGACAGTAAGGATGTTTGACTTGAGGCACTCAGATTTGGTGTAGGTCTGATCTGAGGCGCAAATACTGCGTGTTGCAGGAGTAGCTCTGGCGAGTAGCTTCGCCTTTTCCTGGCACCCTTCTTCCTCAGGGTGGCAGTCATGCACAGTCTGACCAGGAGTTGCAACCGAGATCTCGTCGAGATTGAAGGTAAGGGGGGTCAGACCAGTACTGTCGACCTCCTGGTCCCTCGGGGTGATGTCCCCCTTGGAGCCGGAGACAGCAGCCGATGAGACCATTCCAGTGAGGAGGAGTCCCACGAACATGCTTGCGGTTGACTGAGGACGCATTTTGCCTGATTGGGCTTTGATATTTGGTGAAGAACTTTTGTAGAGTGCGTTGACAAGGAATGTAACTTGAAAGCTAATGGCGTTGAGGAAAGATCGAATCCTGAGGGAACTGCTGACCTCTTTATAGCACTATCCGGGCAACAAGGTGCGTGCACAACGGTATGGATGCTCGCAGTGTCAGAACTATGATATCACGATAACTTTCCTCCTTTGACCATCTCCGAAAGGTATTGAGTTTGCTTATCGTTCTGACCTACCTAAGTAGGTAAACTCATGGCATATGAAAGCTAATTTCTCGTGTTGACGGCCACGTTTTTCATATTATTGGTATTTTAGCATCTGCTTTAAAATTATAGACATATAGCCTGTCTACAGGCCTTGCGGCTAGTGCAGTCTGATTTAGTTGAACACGAAGTCGGATAAGACGATAATATATCAGTCCCTGCCAGCCAGACATGCAGTCAGTCGTCGATTGCTGGTTGGACAATGTAGCGAATAAAGTTGGCAAGGTATAGATAGAGACCCAGGCTAGCGCAGTCAAGTCATCACGTAGGTCTGCTCTTGTCGTTGATTAGATTCACGTCGCCTGCTAAGACAGTTGGACTAACTTTCTGTATCATAACAAGAAGTCAAACCATACATGCTAACCAATAGGGGAAGATCGATTATAATGGGACTTTTGATTCCTCAAGCCAGGTCTATCACATCACTAATACAGCCTATTTGTTCAATTGACTTCCGTAAAATCTGAAGCCATCACGAAGGGAGCTAATACTAGTGAATATGACATGGGGCTCCGCAACGACTAGGCAAATGCCGATTCGAACACCCGAACAATCGGGCCTTTCACCTTGACTTCTCACCGATACATAAAATTTCATCGTTATTTTCTCTTAAGTTGTTACGTTTACTACAGAATTGAAGCTAAATGATCGTACAGGATCGGCTGCTTGGGATTTGTCAAGAAAGCAGTTGTTAAGATTAGATGTGACTAACTATTGGTTACCAACTTGAGCTACCCCTCAACTTTAGGCTATTTTTTTAACTGAAACTATAGACTGTTGTGCTCATCAAGTGGAGGCCGGCACTTGAGCGGCGTCCGCGGACATCGCTACTGTTGTGAGCAGGGGACAATTTTAGTGCGAACTACCTCCCTACCTTAAACCAGAGAAATTGTTTACCGAGTCTATCAAGGTTACGGCTGCTAGGATTGAGGAGAAGAGGCTGGTATCAGATGTTTTGTAGCTGTTATGGGCTGTTGTTTGTGCCGTGTCCCGAATAACGGATACTGGGAGTCATCAGCGAGTTCCATGAGTAAGATAAGAACACGATAAGGCTACATAAGAACTAACAATTAGACGCACTGACTTGGAAATATCACGGAGCTCAGGAATTGGTCATTGCAAGTGTGAATCTAATAAGAGAACTTTTGTCCAACCATCTCCTCACTCTTCCTCCAAAGTAACTCTGCTTCCGTTGAACTTGTCGCCCATGGTCTGACTGTATCAGTCATTGGGTCTGCTAAACGGCATTCAAGCAGATATGCACCATTATGTTCTATTAAGATCAGTATATATGGATCAAAGAGTATTGTAGTTTTTACTTACCCTTGATATCAGGATCAAAAGCAGCAAACGCGTGTGTTGCAGCGCCGATGTCGGAGGGAACTGGGACATTCGACCAATCTACCCAACCCCAAGGGTCTCCCATTGAACGATCAGCTTCGACTACATCCATTAGCTTGAAGTTCTGTGGGAATCATTCATCGAGTACTTACCCAGACTATCCAAGGTATCGAGATGTTTGGCCAAAGAAGTATCAAGGATTGCGCCAGGATGAAGGGAGAACGCTTGGAGTCCACGACTGCCGAGCTTCTCAGCGAGAGAGATGGCAAACAGCATGTTTGCTGTCTTTGACTGCCCGTATGCACTCCACTTGTTGTACCTTTCACCATTCTAGAAGCAGGTTAGCAATAAATTCATAGTGAAGTGTCGTGAAACCTTACACTGAAATTGGGGTCTCCCCATCGAATAGGCCCCAGCCGGTGACCATTGCTGGAAACACTGACCACTCGAGGCGTCTCTGAAGCAAGGATCTTATCCATGATCAGATTTGTAAACAAGAAGTGGCCAAGATGGTTCGAAGCAAATTGATTTTCGAAACCATCTTCTGTCAGCTTAAAATCCGTTGCCATAATCCCTGCATTGTTAACCAAGACGTCAATCTTAGGAACATCCGACCATCCATTGACCTCTTCCGCAGCTGCACGAACAGAACGGAGAGAGCCAAGATCAATAGTCAGAAATTTCGTCTTGAGGTTGGGATACTTGGCAGCAAGGTTATCTGCGGTTTGTTGAAGCTTGCTAACACTCCGACCAGCTAGAATCGCCAATTCAGGTTCTGCGACTGCAATAGCTTCTACAAAGAGTGCACCGAGACCACCTGGGCTTGCACCTGTTGTAAGGATGATCTTGCCCTTGATGATGGGTGCGTACTCTTGTGCGAGCTGATGAACCGTAGTCTTGGGAGTGTGCTGTACCATGATGGCTAGGAGGTTTTGGATGGAAGATGGAAGATCGAATGGTATAAGATAATGGGAATAGGTGTTTCTGAGGAATACTTCATTCCTTTTATACTCGTCTTTCAACAGCAAATTATGTGGATCTCATATGATCTGCAGGCAATGTTTCCGGGATAGTGTGCCTGGCTGGCGTCAGCCAGATCCTAGTGGAGTTCCCATCCAAGGTGAAGACTCGGACATGATTGGTTGTTCAACTTCCATTCCCTTGTACCAGTATGACAACCCTCGATTAAGGTTGTATCAGAACCCGATGTTAGCACACGTTCCACAAATGGCCCTGCGATGATGATAAATCAGTGTATGAGTACTGTCTGAGTAGGTCCCGGCACTCAAGGGCTGAAGACAATTGCCATTATCTGCTACCTGATTCTATAAAGGTTACAGAACTCTTTATTGACCACCATTCTGAGACGAATATACGTTCTTTGTTTATTCTTGATTTGTTGTCTTATTTCGTCACTTGGTATCAATTCTATCGGGATGAGTCAATGACTTCTCGGCAAGATATTATAAACTTAAACTTTAATCACAACCTTCATCCTGAACTTGCACCATATTACTGTGCTTAAGTAATTAATTGTAAAGTTAAAACTGAGGGTATAAAACCCTTGCCCCTCGAATTCTATTTACCTATCTTGTTCTTTCTATTCTTCGCACTCTGTATTCTTCTGCAACCCATCGACTCTTCACAATGGCTTCATCATCAACCATCTCGACTCCCCAGTCCTCAAATGACCTACCCAGACTCCCAGCCGAGATTTGGGCTCAAATTTTCGATGATCTTGAATCACTAGAGAATTTCCAGTCCTTAATCTCTGCTTCGTCCACCGCCCTTGGTTATTTTCAAGTGGACAAGAACCGTATCCTACGCCCGTTTGTGGATGAAATTAACGACCACATCGACACTGACATTATTCCTATTCTACTGTCCTCATTCAGAGTCACAAAACTGCTGTTCAAAACACCGGGCCTTGCCTTACCACAAATCGGAGATGAACTTTCAGCGTTTTTGAATCCTCTCTTCAGACCTGACACTCCAAACCCCTTTCAGCAATGGGATCAGAACTTATCAGCCATTATCAAGCTCACCAAAAGTTTCCCAAAGATCGCCAGTATGTTGTGGTACTACACAGGTATCAGAGAGAATTTGCGGCGGAGGATGTCGTCCTTCACGTTGGCTAGCTACGCCGAAGCACCCAGATCCGAAGTCAAGAAGTTCCTTGTCACCTTCATCTATCAAACTATCTTACTCGACTTATCTACTTACCGTGATGGCACTTTATTCAACCCTAGAACATCTATTCTAGACTTGGTGGCGTGGGAAGCAGCTAACCCGAATCTCGAAGACGTTACCCCAAGCTTATGGCAACTATCTTCGGATCAGGCTGGGGCTTTGGTCATCAATGATCGTGGGCTGGTGCATGTCGCAGTAGAAATCGCGCAAGGCCTACATAGACAAGGCGAGGACGCCGAAGGGGGATATACCCAACTGATGCCTATAAGGTTTGTCGGCCAGGGTGCAAGGGGAAGATTTGGCGAATTGGGTTCGGTCAAAGTGTGCTGGGGTGAGACCCTAAATTAAGAGCGGGTAGCTAATAAGGACTCCATTCACTTTGGATCCCTCCACTCTCTACACTACTATCTTGGAGGAAATGCGGTTGAAACAACAAGCCTGGAACGTCGTCGGTTTCTCCGTTGCCGACGCTCGTATCCTGTTTGTCGGCTCGGCTTAACGGAGGCGCTCGTTGACAGCACTCAGTCATAGGGTGTGCGAGGCGATGTTAAGGATAGTCAGAGGGGGGAAGCTTCTGGCAAGTGAAGACAGTTCGTCAAAGCAATATGGTTAAAAGAACTACATTTCCCCTTCGAATGTCATGGTTCGTGACATAAAGCTTACCCTCTCCTCACTCATGCGTGTGTTCATTGATCTGCTGCAAGTTTCGCGAAATTGTCATTATCAATATAATTGTGAACGTAATTGGTAAAAGAATAGAGATATTGTATTATTATAGTTGAAAGTTATATGCGTTATAATTGATAGAGCTGCGAAAGGGTATTCCGTGATGTAAAGCGACAAATTGAGATACGTGTGTTCCAGCCTTGACCATTATCCCTCGTATCGGAAAAAGAGTTCAAGCAAAATAGAAGCAAAGAATGATAACAATAAGAATAAATAATATCCCATAAGTAGAATATACTGTCATTAAAAAGGTAGAAATGGGCCATTGTCGCGTTACAAGGTACACAATCCATTGACGCAAGCACAGATTCCCAGTGACGTACACAAGGCGAGGTTTGCCACACAGTCATCTTCCGTAGAACAAGAGACATCATCGACGCAGACTTCTTGTTGGCAAGTTTGTCCAGCGCTGCACTGCGCGGTTGTCGTACATGTATCGACGTCTGCCGGTGGACCGCAAACCGCATCCACGCAAACGCAGAGGCCAAGGACACAAAGAGGCTGTAGAGATAAGAGGCAGTCAACATTATCGGAACAGGAGGTGATGCCTCCATTGCCAGTACTGGGCGGCGATGCCCTGCAAAAGCCATCTGCGGCGCATGTCTGACCTGCGGCCGTACAGTCGCTGTCGTCAGAACAGGGTGTTTCCGAGCTAGTTGGGGCTGGTGTACTGTCCGATGTTACAGTGACAAAACCGCTGCTCGGGTTTGCCGTCTGTTGACAAATCAGGTCTATACAAGCAAAGATCCCCAAAGCATTTGCGCCAATTGCTGCGACGCAGTCCTGATTTGTCGAGCACTCGATATCGGTGGTGGCTCCCGGAGAAGGCGGCTGAGTTGTCGAAGCCCCGGCGCCAGCAGTTGTGGTAGTTTCTTGACAGAGAGCGTTGACACAGACAAATAACCCCAACGCCTGGGCACCGAGAGCGACAACACAGTCTTGATCGGTATCACACTCAACGTCAGTTGTAGATCCCGAAGCAGAGACCCCAGTGTTGGTCGCTGTACCAGCAACGCTGGCTGTTGCTGTCTGTTGGCAAAGAAGATTGACACATGCGAAGATACCAAGAGCCCCAGCTCCAATGGCAGCGACACAGTCTTGGTCCGTCGAGCACTCTACGTCAGTTCCTTGTACAGACGCGGCAGGCTGGGTAGCAGCAGCACCAGCTCCAGAAGCTGTAGCCGTCTGCTCACATAAAAGATCTATGCACGCAAAGATTCCTAACGCGTCGGCTCCCAATGCTGCCACGCAGTCTTGATCTGTCGAACAATCGATAGGTGCAGTTATGGTGGGAACCGCGATGGAGCCTGTTTGCGAAGCTGTAGTACCTCCATTCGTAGGGTTGGCAGTTGGCTGAAGCTGGCAAATGAGGTCCACACAAACGTAGATTCCCAAGACAGACAACCCGAGGGAAGCTGTACAATCATCAGCATTTGCACACGGTACTGATGTTTGGGCTGCTGGTGCCCCAGCTATCGGAGTTGGGTCATCATCGCCGCCTCCACCACTATTCGAGTCAGGGCCAAGCTGACATACAGCGTCCACACAGACACACAAGTTGAGCCCACCGACCAGGCATAATGCTACGTCGGCCACGCAGTCGTCACTTGTAGAACATGCCGATCCTGTCTGTCTAGCCGACTCATCAGCTGTTGTAGTTCCTGATGCGCCGCCGTCAGACCCTGGATTATTACCAGAAGCCGTGCTTGACGCTTGAGAGCCACTCGTTGTCATGTCTCTAACACAGACTGCATTAACGCAAGTGCACAGATTGAGTACGCCGCTCAAACACAACGAGACATCGGCTAAGCAGTCATCATCGTCATTACAAGGTGTCCCTCCACCAGTCTCTGTTGGCGTTGAAAGATTGGTACCCTCGGTTCCAGATGCCGCGGTAGAACCAGCACCTCCTGTAGTGGATGAAGCACCATCTGGGTCGGTACTCGGGACACATACTGCGTTCACACAGGCGCAGATGTTGAGTCCTCCGGAAACACAGAGCTCAATATCGATGACACAGTCACTGGCATCCGAGCAGGATGTGGGGGATCCATCAGTGGGTGATGGGCCTTGGCCTGTAGTTGTGACAGAAGCAGACTGTCCACCAGTTGACTGGCCATTGGAAG
The DNA here is from genome assembly GCA_021223625.1 of Fusarium sp. HKF-74. Lineage (NCBI taxonomy): Eukaryota > Fungi > Ascomycota > Sordariomycetes > Hypocreales > Nectriaceae > Fusarium > Fusarium sp. HKF-74. Next base: position 193,413 of record JAJFAS010000059.1, read on the forward strand.
AACCAGTCGTTCCAGCCCCTTGGCTTGGGTTGGCTCCCTGTGAAGTCGTCGCTGAAAGTTGACTGCTACTTGCACTTGTCTGACCTCCGGCGCTAGGGCCGCCATCAGTGCTTGAAGGTTGCCCACCACCTGTTCCAGATACAGCTGTGTTTGGGGAGTTTGGCTGGCTAGCAGCAGTATTCGAAGTGCCTGAACCTTGAGTTGCTGTGCCAGTGCCGCCCCCATTACCATCAGTAGCTGAAGCACCCCCGTTCTCCGTCGACAGAATACTTGATCCTTCTGACCCTTGAGTGCCTATGTTGCCACCACCGCTGCTATCTGTTGGCGATGGGTCTTCATCCCCACCACCCGTAGGGTTTCCTTCAGGGCTTCCAATCTGCCTCGAAGTTGATGTTGTCAATCTTCCAGATGCCCCCGTTGAGTCAGGGCCAGGGTTGAAAATTGGTGCCCCGTCGGATAGAACAGAAGTTGGTAGTGTCTGGCCTGTTGATCCTGTAGCTCCTGATCCACCTGCTCCTGAAGGTGAAGAGCCACCGGATACAGACGCTCCCGATGTTGCTTCTGAGCCATCACTTGACACAGGGTCGCTCGAGTCAGGGCCGCCGTCACCGCCTATGCCACCTCCCCCCGTGCCACCAGTTTGATTCGGAGAGGATGCTGATTGCGACCGACTGCTGGACCCGTTGCTGCCTCCAGATCCATCACCTCCAGAGCCATTTCCTTGGCTACCAGTTTGGCTTGGGCGGGCTCCAGCTTGTGTACTAGAGGTCTGTCTGCCATTTGACCCTGTATTACCACTATCGGAGGTATTGTCGGCATCGGGGTCACCACCACCAGGGACATTACCTTGTGGTCTGGCCGTAAGTGCTGGTTGACGCATCGTTTGTGAACCGTTTCCACTGCCATCTGAACCATTGCCTGATGGTGAGCCGGAGCCTGGCTCGGATCCAGAGCCATTGCCGTTTCCGTCTCCACCATTTGATCCGGAACCATTACCTCCCTGAGATCCAGAACCTGAACCATTGCCTGAGGGCGAATCAGACCCTGAATTTGATCCGTTTCCGGATCCACTTCCGCCTCCTGGACTTGTCCCAGATCCTGAGCTTCCACCGTCAGAAGAGCCGTCAGAAGAGCCACCGCTTGAACCCGAGCCGGAGCCATCTCCAGATCCAGAACCACTACCAGAGCCAGAGTCTGACCCAGAATCCCCAGGATCATCATCACCAGAGCCTTGTCCTTGTGTACTGCCAGTCTGCGGCCCATCACCAGATGAGCCATCGCCAGAAGCGCCCCCATCAGAGGAGCCCCCGTTGCCATCACTTGAAGAGGAAGATCCATCGTCGCCCCCATTATTTGAACTGCCTCCCTGGGTTCCCCCGCCTCCGTTTGAACCTGAGCCGATGCCATCGATGGGGACACAAGCTCCATCTTGGCATGTCTCACCAGTAGGGCAAGCAACTCCATTGCAGCTAGCTAGACCTGGACTTGGCGTACAGATGTTGCCAATACATACTTCATCGCTGCTGCAAGTTTCACCTCCGCAAGAAGTTGGGTCACCAAGAGCCACGCAGGAATCTTGGATACAAGCATAGTTGATGGGGCAATTAACACCTGATGCGCCGCAGTTGACCGGGCCGTCGGCCGGTACACACTCGTTGTTAATGCAAGCAAATCCTGGCTGGCAGGTTGATGTCGCTTGTCTCCGAAGCAGACGCAGGAGACGGCTGGAGGTTGTGCCGCAAGATGACGGGTCTTGAACTGAAGCGCATTGGTTGTTGATACAGACAGTGTTGCCAGTACAGGCTGGGTCACAAGTCGAAGCTGGTGACCCGGAACCATCATCTCCTCCGTTCTGGCCTGGCGAGGCTCCGTCAGCGCCATTTTGATCAGACCCATCTTGGTCTGCTTGTCCATCTCCATTTCCTGAGCCAGAATTTGAGTCGGACGGGGAAGCACTTCCGGAAGAGCCGTCTGTGTCGCCGTCACCTCCAGCAGCTGTGTCACCTTCCCCTTGCCCAGCATCGCCTGAGGTTCCCTCTGGCCGAGCTGAGGATGCACCATTTCCCTGCGATGAGTCGCTATCGCCAGAGGCGTCTCCACCGTTGGAATCATCTGACGACTGCGAATCTCCATTGGCGGATGCATTGTCTTGGCCACTTCCATCAGAAGATCCTCCATTTCGGCCGGAGGCATTGTCTCCCGAGCCATTGCCATTCGACTCACTGCCACCAGAGCTGCCGCTTGCTCCAGAGGAACTACCTTCGTCATTCGGCTGTGTGTCTCCATCCCCATCTGCACCGGAAATACGTGCTCCAGGACCTCCAGACCCAGCACCACAGGCGACCCTAGGATTGTTGGATTGGTGAACCAGGTTGCTGATACACTGGCCCGAGACGCACACCCGGTTGCTTCCGCAGGATTCTGAGCTGCTTCCGCACTGCGACAGATCGATTGAGATCTGGATAGGTGCACACTCGTTGTTTGAGCAATAAGATCCTGGTTGGCACCTTCCATTAGAGCCACAACTGGAAGAAGTGCCCGTGGTAATGTTGAGCGAAAGACATTGCCCAGAAACACATAGTTGCCCATCCATACAGTTCTTTGGGTTGGCTCCCAGGCCACAGTTATAAGTGTCGGTTGAGATGAAGGCTTGACGGCAGTAACCGTCTTGGCACGACGTGCCAAGGGAGCATTCACTGCTGCTCTTGCAGGACTGGACGTTGGTACCGAGCTGAAAAGGCACACATAATCCGTCGAGGCACCAGTTTCCTGAGGCACAGGTCGTATTTGAAGAACCGCATGAATTGGGGTCTGAGCCAATGGCCAATCTTTGGCATCGATCGTTAACACAAAGGGAACCAGGTCCGCACTGTGCGTTGGTACTGCCGCAGCGACGGGAGTTTGCCGTCACTTGGATTGGGGAACACTTCCCATCATCGCACCATTGGCCCGGCTGACATGGGCCAGAGCTATTGGAGCCTGATGAGGAGGTGCAGCTGTCGCTATTTGATCCATCAAGAGGATAGCATCCACCAGCGACACAGAGCTCTCCAGCTTTGCATGAGTTGCCGCGCTTCCCGCATTGTGTAGGGTCGAGTCCGATCGTGACGCTTGTACAGCTTCCCCATGTACATACGCCAGGAAGAGGACAGCCTCCAGCATAAAGCATGCCGGTTTGCTGATTGGGCTCACTGTCGCAAGGGAGAGTGTGGGATGGGGTAGGTAAGAGAAGTAAGAGTGAAGCCATCACGGCTCGCCAGTTCATGTTAGGAGCCATGATTGATGTTGGGTATTGTTGAACTTGGTATTGATCAACCTCGATGATCATAGAATGCTAGCGAGATGATCCTTCATCTATATAGCAACTCAACGAGAGCCAGGTGCAGCGACTGCCACAAGTGACGCCCAGGCATCTCCGTCAACGGCTGGCCTTTCGCTGTGTTGGCATGTCGTCATAACAAGGGTCCAAGGGCTCCTCCACCAAGGGTTCTCAGGCTGGCTGCAGTATGCAACGACATCATGAGTGGAAGTTTAATCCGCCTAGAGGCTCCCAACACTTTCGAACATACCTGCCACGGCCAGTGTCATCAGCAGATGAGACAAATTCAGGACTGGCTAACGTACCAGGCTTGAAGAGGGCTGCTCGAACGAACTCCATTGCACCACAATATTCACCCACCAGCATTCTGGGTATAACCTCAAGTCCTGTCTCCATTAGCTTGCGGATCCGTCATGTTTCCGGTCACGGGGCAAACCTTTAAGCCCTCCCGCTAACGTTCACAGCAGACTCGACAGAGACTAGTGTCCGGTTGGCAACTTAAGCTCGCGATGAACGCTCCGGATGAGCTTTGACGACATGATGATCCGGGGTGAACAGCTGCAGATCTATAGAGACTTGGCGCCTGCTGTCGATCGTCAGGGCGCGCGAATGTCTCGGTGCCGGGAACAAGATGAAGACCTGCTAGTCAAGCCTCAATTCCCCAGACTTTTTTGGTTGCTCAGGATAGCTACCGCTTTCGGCGGTACAAAGCGGGTAGGCTAACACTGAACAGCGCGGTTGTGGAGTTATCATTGCGGGCCGGTTCAGTTCAAAAGAAGATCATGTAGTATAATGCTTAACGAGATGAATCAGGTGCTTTGTCGTGACGATTTGAAGTGATTAAGACTTTCGAATCTTCTTGGGAACTAGAAAGTGCCACCCCACTCACTAATACTCAAGTCAACCGCGACTCCAGGTTTGATAATGGAAGGACGTTCGCCCAGTGCTTGGCCATTTAGCAACCTCTTCATGTGTCATTCTGCAAGCACTTAATTGGTGATCTTCATCAGATCTCGTGAGTGTTGATCTTTAAAGCTATCTCCAGATGGCCATTCTTGGTCTAATCAAATCCAGTGAAGATCAACATCAGAAAACGAGATGTGATGCTCTCGTGTTACTCAGTATGGAGCGACATCAACGGCTGGCTTTTACTGTCTACGGAGTATGAGGTCCGCATTCTTGGTCTAGATCTAGTCTGTATGACAATAGATACAATAGATACAGGCTCATATTTACTCCTCGGAGCAGATATCTTCTATAGGCTAGTAGAAACGTAGCATACCTCAAAATCAGATCATATTTGTGGCAAAGAGTCCTCGGATACGTTCCATCTCTTTGATTTTGATTTTTCTGCTTGCTTCCTTGCAGACCTGACAATCGACAGGCCTTTGAATTCAGGCAAACACTACTGTGAGCTAAAGTATCCTTTTGCGATCTCAAGCTTTCTTGTTGACTTTAGCGATGTTACCCACTTGGATCTTGGCCTGCTCGCGTATCTGATGTCACTGTCTTTTGACACCTTTTCCGGTTCTTGTTTCCGGTGGCTTGCCTTGGCGCAGCCTCATGCCAGGGGTTTTTTGCATTCAATACCAGTGTAAAGTATCTCTTCACCTTTCACGACACGTTATTGCACAGAATTAAGCTGAACTCGGTCAAATTAAGCGACTGACAAGTGACCGTTTGTGGGAATAAGCTTGGTAGATCCGTGCCTTGCAGCTTATGTGACAAGACCCTCTCAACGGCGATTGTCAAGCTTTACATGCCACCCCACACTGACATAAGAGCTCATTGTTATGACGATCAGGCACAGTAACCAGCGGTCCTGTGTGATATGAATCCAGATGCCTTTTTGACAGGTCGTTTTCTCCAAGACGCCAACGCCGTCCTAGGACTAGCTTGCAGAGCCTCAACGATCACAATAACCACTTCCAACGTCATGTTCGAGACCCAAGACTGAGATCGACAGGATCAGATCATTCTCAAATGTCAACTGAGAGAGCTCACTGATGGCTCAAGTGAGTCTCAAGAATGTAGATCCTTGTTCGTCTCGTGCCCTTCTGATGATGGACACCGGCTTCCAGGGCCGGCGGAAGTTCCCGCAAGTGTAAAAGCCAATGTTAGCTGGCCACCAATCTTTAAAGTCATATTCAAGTTCTGCCATTCATCAAGTTCATTATGTTCAGGTCTATTCTCTCAAATGTTAGGTTGCCGTGATTGTATCATGTGCTCCATTACGGCCGTTTGGAGAGATTGGAATTTAATGACGTATGATGAGATTCAGTAACACAAGACTCATTATGGAGACATGTTGCAATTTATCTATACTTCTGCCTTACTTTTCAAGTGTCATTTCTCTTTCCTATGGTAGGGCTGTCACTCGAATAATATTAATGCTCATAGTTTGATGTTGTCAACAAGCAATGTTCTGAAGAACTCATAGTTCAGAATAATTAGTCCCCTTCTTCGATGATTTTTATAATCCCATGCTTGTTTTCTATGCGTCTTGACTGATTAGGACGCTTGCTATACCTGGCTGCAAACTGACATGTCGATCAAGACGATATATCCAAACCCGTGGGAATAATCATATTCCACCGCACCACCATGATCCTGTCTCCCGGAAATAAACGCTTCACCAATTTGAACAGTAGTGATTAGAGTTTCCGGTAAGCCAATCGCATCTGTTTTGCTGTTGGTGGCCATGAATCACATTCCTAGAAAAAGTGAATCTTACCGCAAAGAAGCGTGACATCAGACAGGTGGGGAGCCAGGCCGCCAGGCCAGGGACCGGCATAAATTTTACGACTTTAATCACAATAGTTGCAGGAAAATGGGACTTCTATCCTACCTAAACAACAGTAGAATACTAGGTAAACTTAGGATAGATTTATAAATTTAGGATAACATTAGGTAAATTTAGGATAGACTTAGCTAAGCTTAGTATAAGTCTAGTGGAGTTTAGACTGGCTGTCTCCCCTTCTTCTCTGCTCGTGTGTGAGGCGCGTGATGTGAGCCATCAGCTGTCAGGTCTACCAACTCAAAATAACACTCTCAGAAACGCATCTTAGGCATATCGTCGTCGATGGCTGTCTGAAAAGACTCGGTGCGAGTCTGGACCACCGACTTCTTGGCCTTTCCTTTGGTGTTTCTCTCACGGTGTGTGGCATTAAGGCATGTGTAGAGACGGACGACGTCCTGATCCTCGAGGGACAGGAGGCGAGCGACGGTTTCGTCTAAATGGATGTCAGCAGCTGGAAGAGGAACGGCAAAGAGAACGAGAATGACCTACCGAGTGTTTCAGGATCCCAGCACTCCTTCATCTTCTCGATCGCCGCAGTACGGAACTTGCCCCCGTACTCGAGGGTCTTCTTTCCCTTGCGAACGTTGATTGGGGTGCCAGTCTCCGACACGAAGGCTTCGAAGATGGTAAAGAGATCCTCATCTGCGATGAAGGAATCTACAGCCTCGTTGTCGATGAGATTGGTGATAGTCGAGTCGCCGCTCTTGCGGCTACTGGCAGATGATCGCCGGCTACGTGGACCGACCTTCAGGTCGGCCACCATCTCCATGAGTTTGGCGACCTGGTGAGAGAGCTTGATCTGTCAGTGGAATCAGGTCTAGAGGATAACAGTAAAACAAACGTATTCTTGGTTGTTGAGCATCGCGACGAGGGCCGGTGATGCGGATGAGATGTTCTCCAAGGTCATCCATGACCTTGCAGAGGCCGCGTCAACTGAAGGGTCCAGTCCAGGCCCGCATCAGTTTTCGCCGGGGGATGAAGACTTCTGGAATGTGGCTCTCTACGAGGAGTGTTTTGGTGGGATGGCATCGGGGGATTTTGGGAGAGCGCTGTTATTGAGAAAAGGATGACACTGCTTGGTTGTTTGGTTGGAGGCTTTGAAGTTGGCAGGTTAATGCTTGGACTCGGTCGTTTTATATGTCAAAAGAATTCCTTGTAATATTTCCCTGAGGCACCAGTTCCTCTTTCTAGCAATCTTCGGAACTGCTAATCACTGTCAATATCAGTGCGAGTGTCACTGCCAGTGCCATGTGAATCACTCACTACCTACCAACGATGCCAGTGAATAAGAGTGGCAAGCAAACAACCAACTACCTAATCAATCTTCCCACGCTCTCTTTTACCATCCCTACATTATTCTTTTTTCGCAATCTTGTCCTCAAAACCATTGCCATTACCTTCTCTCCCTCGTTCGACAAGCCCCTTATCCTAGGTCGCTAGACTTGGCACCTACCCACCCACCACTATGGCAACTACTCAGCCGACTGAGTTTCCATCGCTTAGCGATAGCCGCCTACCATCAAGCGAACTAGACAAGCAGATCTTGGCGCAACTCAAGAGTGTTTGGGATGAACACTCGGACACGTGGGACGAGGGAACCAAGCGAGAGCTCGTTGATCACATCCTCAAGGGATACACCAAAGTCACAAAGTCGAACCAGATTCACCCAAGCTGCCATCGCCTCTGGAAAGCTGACCACCCGACCTTCGCCATATGGGTAGTTCTCCGAGTCACTTACGACGAGGACAAACTCTCAACGCCCAGAGAATGGCTTCGACATAAATACGAGAACTTCGATCCCCAGTCTTGGGCAAGCCCTGTGTCCAAGAAGCCATCAAATGCCCCAGGAACTAGATGGGAAAGTATATCTTCCTCAGAGGAGGACCTTGGGACACTTGGGAAGTCTCAGGAACCCATGTCTCTTCGGTCGGCTGAGGTTATGGAGATCTGTGACAACGAGAGCGATTATGACAAGATCCACGGCGACGGGACTTATAAAGAAGACCGCCACGACAATAGTGATCAAGACGAAACAAATGTGAGGTTCTTGGAAGCCAACTCTGAAACTTATCTGACAATCACAGGACAAGGCGATAACCCGAAGTAGATTCAAGGCGGTGAACGTTCCTGAGCCCGACCGAGAACTATCACGAAAGCGTGGAACTTCTAATGCTTCTGTAAATCTCCGTACAAAGTTGCAGAAGACAGACTCCCTCAGAACCCCATCATCGACGGATGAAGCCCATCTACGTAAGTCAACACGATCCGAAGCAAGAAATAACCTCTAATCTATGAATAGCCGAGGCCTCCAGTCAATCAACGGCACATACAGCCGAGATCCAGGCTGGCTCTCGTCCTCTGCAGTGGAAAGCTAAGCTCCAGGAGCTTAGATTACCTGTGCGTGGTCCGCATCAAAGCCAGTCCGCACTCAACCTCGGGGCTTCGGCTGGTGGTCAGGCCTATTTATTGCCTAATCCGACAGTGGTTTCTTTCACGCAAAGCTCTGATGATCAAAATGACTTTCGATCATCTACAGCTCCTCGCCAGTGGGCTAGAAGTCAAGAACGAAGCTCACGCCCAAGTGCTCCTATTGTTTCTTATGAGAAGGTCGATGTAGACCCTAGAGATCGTATCCTGTATCGAGGGCACTCAACTCAAAGCGACCATGTGAGAGCCAAGTTTGGACTGATAGACCACCGTTCTGGAGACTCTGGCGCTTCAACACAGCGTCTGCCGCGGTCACTTGAGTGCAGAGACAACACTTCCACTATGGCTCCCCAGGGTTCCTTTGATTCTTTCGCGTTCTCATCGAGTTCTCATGCAAAAGAACAGCCGCGAACTGGAGAACCGCTTCCTCTTCGTCTCACTCACAGTGAGACCCTCGAAACTCTAGGGAACGTCTCCACTCAACAGCCATCTGGTCTTCAACAACTCCCTCTTGACGACCCTAATGAGCCATCTTGGTTCCGACAATTCAGAACACAGTATTATTCTGACCAAGAGAAGACCCGCAAACAGATTGCATACGAGATAAAACGAGAGGTTACAGGTATCGTTTTCGAGGCAGTACTAGATCTGATCCAGCCGCTAAGCAATTCTATCACTCAGTGCGTGGACGCTCTCGCAAAGCACAATGCCAATGCCGTAGGAGCAACAGAGCACATCGACCAGGCGGTTTCGGCGGCCCAGGATCTCAGAGACATGAAACAGATCCTCAACAGCATCGTGGACACAAGTCGGCTGCAGCTGGAGACATCCCAGAGGGAGGGAGCAGCAATTCAGGGGCGGCTGCTGCCAGTCATAACTGAACACCGGAAGGATATAGACAACCTTGCGCAACGCGCAACATCCATCGAGGAACGCACAACAGATGTCGAGGAGTATCTGGAGCTTCAGCTCGCCAACGAAGGTGGCCATTCAGCCCGCAACGCTCCGCAGGGAAATGAGAACGAGCATCATACCTTTGGCAATCATGAGGGTACGGGAGGATATTAAGCCTCTAATATTATGGTATGGGCTTGCTTAAATGCTAGCAAGCATGCCGTTTTCCCATATCGCTTTCGGTTCTCCTATCTCTCGTACACTCCTAGGATACCACGCAGCAATGTTCTCCCACATTGTTTATTTCGACTATTGTCGGCATTCCCATTGATCGTTACAGAGCGATCACATATGTACTTTTTGTTTTCTTGTTGTTTCCCTGTTGTTTTCTTGTCGGTCTTGTTTTGTCTGTCGTCCATTCGCGAAGATCACACGATGTACTCTCGCTGGTGTTTTTGAGTCTATAGGCAGGTCCTCAGCACTCTGTTCGATTTATGCTCTCTCCAACAGTCAGAGAACTTTCTTCCTCGGATTATGGCTTGAGCGGCATGACAGTCTTATTAAGTCTTTGTATCGCAGAGTTAAATAGTGAAGAATTGGGTTGCTTGGGTAAAGACTGGTTGTCTGCTTCAGACGACATGGTAGCTTTCGTATTAATATAATGTTTATTCAGGACAGAGAGACGTTCAAGACGTGAAGTTTAGACCGAGCTGTCAGCGGGCAGAATGGAATCTAGCGACCATAGCAAAGCAAGCAATATGCAAAGGGGCTGATCACACGACGTCACACTTCAAACAGTCGTCCCTATCCTAAGTTTACCTAAGCTTATCCTAAATTTATAAATCTATCCTAAGTTTGCCTAAGTTTATCCTAAGTTTACCTAAATCTTCTCTGTCATTCACAATAGACGTCCCATGTTGTCTTGTCTCCTGCCTCACCGTGTTGCCAGCCCTACCAGATCTCCCACACGGCTGGTCCCGCGGGAATCGAGATCTGGCCAATCAAAGCGCCGCATTTAGATGTACCCCACATTCCGTGTCGACGTTCGAGGAAGGAGAACTCACCCAAAATGTCCATGTCCGACCTCACACGACGGCCTCAACACCACGAATCCAACGATATGAGCTTGTAAATCAGAAAAAAATGATAAAAAATTCACGAAGAGAGCAAAATGATATCTCCGGTGCGGGGAGTCGAACCCCGCTCGCCGCGGCACTTTTAATTGCAGAACAATTGAAAACGCGGAATGATAACCGATACACCACACCGGATGCTTTGATGTTAGTCAGCGTTCGTTTTGAGGACTATACAGTCTTCTTCCGGCTTCACTCACTCTCCGGTATGCCGATTCCAGATCTGGGATGTGATGAAGGCTATAGAAAATCGCGAGTAGGGACACCGGGTCTCGTAGACGTTCACAGTATACCATCATTACGACCGGAGCCAGTTTGGCTTGAAATGTCATTGACGGCGGGAATAATGGACGCTGTGTTACAGAGCAATATTTTCACGTCTTCGTTGTCAATTTGGGTGGATCCGGTGAAGACTAGGACAGCGTTTGCGTTATCAATTCACATCAGTGAACTTCTGTGCTGGTATTGAAGAGAACACTCGAGAGAGAAACTGATCTGGTTTTGTTGAATAAGAGACATTCTTCATAATGGAAGGAATCTCAAATACAGTCGCCTTCATGGCAAGTGCCACTGCAGCTGCAAGTGAACTCGAGACGCCATCAGTGACACCTCCCAAGCCACCACCACTCGGAGAATTATCTACACATCCTTGCAAACCTTCCGAACCTATGTATAGAACCAATTCGAATAATTACGATCTGTTGAATACAGAATTACGAAAATCTTAACAAATGCCGACATCAAGTCTGGTCAATGGGCACGTGTGTTGACGGTTCCCCGCATTCTGGTCACATCAGGTTACTTGCTCGATCCGAAGGTCCCGTGGTCACAGTCAACGTCGACCAAACATAATCTTTTTAAAACAAATCAAGTAAAGAGAATGAATACATAAACATCCAAGGAAATCAGTATGGTTTGTTCTTTTTCATTGAGCTTCGTCGATCTTTCTCTATCATATTGCTCATCAAACTTTGAACGTATGCAGATTTATTTTCAACCTCCACCTCATCTCAGCCATTGCCATAGCGAGAACTCTCATGAACGAGCATGTCTAGCTCTCTAAACCAGAAACCAACTTGGAACAATCAACGCTGACAGACAGAAACAATTTTAGATTCCATAACCGATCCGACGCCGTAATGCTACTTAAGCAACGGGCTTGATAACAGCGGGGGGAGTGCCCACGTTGTTGCGGTTGCGGAAGAACAGAACACCCTTACCAGCACCCTCGGCACCAGCGCTGGGCTCAACCCACTGGCACATACGGGCGCTGCGGTACATGGCACGGATGAAGCCACGAGGACCATCCTGGACATCAGCGCGGTAGTGCTTGCCCATGATGGGCTTGATGGCCTCGGTGGCCTCGTCCGCGTTGTAGAAGGGGATGCTGCTGACGTAGTGGTGGAGGACATGGGTCTCGATGATGCCGTGGAGAAGATGGCGGCCGATGAAGCCCATCTCACGATCGATGGTAGCAGCAGCACCACGAACGAAGTTCCACTCGTCGTTGGTGTAGTGGGGAAGGGTAGGGTCAGTGTGCTGGAGGAAGGTGATGGCAACTAAAAAGGTTAGTATAAATCGCAATTGCATGATGGAGGAAGCTTACCGAGCCAGTGGTTAACCCAGAGGTAGGGGACAAAGTACCAGATGGCCATGTTGTAGAAACCGAACTTCTGGACGAGGAAGTACAGAGCAGTGGCCATCAGACCGATACCAATATCGCTGAGGACGATGAGCTTAGCGTCACTGTTCTCGTACAGAGGGCTGCGGGGATCGAAGTGGTTGACACCACCGCCGAGTCCGTTATGCTTGCCCTTGCCGCGACCCTCACGCTGGCGCTCGTGGTAGTTGTGGCCGGTAACGTTGGTGAGGAGGTAGTTGGGCCAGCCGACGAGCTGCTGGAGGACGAGCATAAGGAGAGTGAAAGCGGGGGTCTCCTCAGTGAGATGAGCGAGCTCGTGGGCCATCTTTCCGAGACGAGTAGCCTGCTGCTCGCGGGTTCTGGGAACGAAAACCATGTCACGCTCAATGTTGCCAGTGGCCTTGTGGTGCTTTCGGTGGGAGATTTGCCAGCTGAAGTAGGGGACAAGGAGGGAAGAGTGAAGAACCCAGCCAGTAATGTCGTTGATGATGCGAGAATCGGAGAAAGCACCGTGACCGCACTCATGGGCAATAACCCAGAGACCGGTACCGAAAAGACCCTGAAGAACGGTGTATACGGCCCACAGACCAGCGCGGGCGGGGGTGGAGGGGATGTATTCGGGGGTCACGAAGTTGTACCAGACGCTGAAAGTGGTGGTAAGGAGGACAATGTCGCGGAGGATATAAGCGTATCCCTTGAGAGCGGAGCGCTTGAAGCAGTGCTTGGGGATGGCATTGTAGATGTCCTTGATGGTAAAGTCGGGGACCTCGAACTGGTTGCCGTAGGTGTCGAGCATAACACCATACTCGGACTTGGGCTTGGCGATATCGACCTCGGACATGGACGAGAGCGATGTGGAAGAGGCCGAGTGGCGGGGAGAGTCTGAAGGAGAGACGGCGGCAGACTCAGAATCCGTCACAGTAGTTGAGGTGACGGTGCGTCTAAGCGCAGGGTTCTGCTTGGGCAGAGCCGAAGTGGACGCCATTGTGAAGAAGAGAGGGGGGGGGTTCACGGCCGACAATAGACAAAAGAGTCAAGAAGTCGAAGTTGCCGAAGAAGAACTGTCGAAGAAAAAGAGAAAGGGAGGTGGAAAGGAAAAAAGAAGTACGAGACGACCAAGGGGGGCTGAAGTTTTAAAGTGTGTCCCTTTCAACTGTAAAGGTAAAGGTACCTTTACCTAAATGCGTGGATGCTTGCTCGGCAAGCGTTTTGTTGGGGCGTGGAGCCTGGGAAAAGGGCAGGTACCTTACTGTACGGGCTCACTGTACTGTACCTTTTAGCTGCTGCGGGCGGGACAACGGACAAGCAACCCAAAACAAAACCCTCTGGCCTCTCAGCGCAGCGGCAACACAAAGCAGAAAATGCGGCGAAAGCGGGCAATACAGGCACGAGGTGGAATGATAATGGAAATGAAACTGACAGGTCCATCCATTCCTTTTTGCTGTGCAGTCCGATACAGTTTACCGCTTTTCCCTGTCTTTGGCAAAAAGATCGACAATCTTTGAGGGAGACAAGTAACATGCTGCCACAGAAAATTTACCCTGAATTACTTTAATTAAACTCTATGTTTTCACAGTAACAGTAAATTGCTTACCGCGCGTCTATTCACATCTGGATTTTCATCTTGACACCAACATCCGGTACGATACAATTGCTACATGAAATCGCCGCCTCAAGGGAAACATCTTGACTTGGACTTGAGTCGCGACCAAAAAAATCCCTACCCCAGAAAAATACGCTAGAAAACGGGACGTGCTTCTAACCCACCCCTGAAATGTGGCAATAGCTCCCGGCCAGACAGTGACGGGGTGGCCGTCTGATGTGTGTCTTATGTCTCGGTCGTACAGCAGCTGAACAATTCGTGAGCCTGTGATATGTCCTCTTTCAACCTGCGAGTTGACGAGGCTTGCAGAAGGCTTGGTATTTTCTGCGGAGGGGGTTGGCTGAGCCAGCGATTAGCATTGTCACTATTACAATTAAGCTTCTGGAGGATTGCTATCGGATAAATTGCCGTTCCCAATACAGCCTGCAATGTTCTTCTTCTCTCTGCTGTCGTTGATTTCTACTCGCCGATATCTATCCGTAAAAGATACAGTAAGCTGCCGAGACCCGGCCCCGCTCCCCAACTTCGGCCGGCGGAGCTGTGGACTTGGATAACCGCAGTGGCATGACTCTAGACAACAAAAAGCTGTCGCCTCCAAAAAAGCTTTGGGATTTTGCCATCGATGGATATGCAAGATGCTAGCTACAGTGCTTGATACCTGCCTATCATTGCCGCTGGCCCTTCAGCCTCTTAGTCTAGTAGATCTTCACACCGCCTGAAGAATGGATCTGCCTCCGCTAACGGGACATGTCCGACTGATACACGAAGGGTGGCTTAGATCTGTGTATCTGATACACAGAGCCCGTCATCCATTTGAGTGCTGGCAATGTCTTATCACGCATTTTTGACCCTTCATTGGCGACTGACGGTGTTCAAATAGAGCGTGTGACCTAGACGAGCCTCACGATTCATCAGGCCCTTTCACACTCTCGAATTTGTTCGCCCCTCTCGAATCGGCTGCAAGCTTATGCGGGTCAAAGTGGCTCCAAGCTGGCTTAGGGCTGGAGATCATCGACATGTGAATCAGTCCCCTTGGGTGAACGGGGGGAACCGGGAGGGGACAACGTCGACGTCGACCACGTTCGAAGGGGGGGCACGCTTAGCGGCCCAGGCCAAGAGACAAGGTCCCCGATCGTGGCTGTCGCTGATTTTGTTGAAGATGTGAATTGGATACGAGTCGATTGGTTACGAAAGGCGGGAGGAAAAGCTCAGACAGCGGGCAAGGGAGATAAATCTGGTCAAGCCGGACCCCGGTTGTTTGTGGAGCTTTTGATAGCAGTGATAGAGAACTTGGGCGACACGAAATCGCCTCTTGAAGGTATCGAGATCGTTGCAATCATGGTTGGCGGCCTCTTGATACGAATAACGAATTATCGCATATGGCTAAAAAGTCTACGACTATCGACATGTGAAAATGCCGTTGTTTGGAGGATCAACCGAGGTGAGAGGTCAGCTCGTGCTAAGATAACCTTAGTTGTACGGAACGGCTATCCGTCCATTGGGGATCAAGGTACAGAGTACTTGTGAATGTCAATTGGGGTCAGGAAATTGTGTCTGGTCAGGTTTCTGTACTGCTTCATTTGCATGTCGTAGGCCAAGATGTCATGTCTTTTGCACAAACGTGGGGAATATTGAAGTGCGGCACAGCAAGAGACTGCATTACCGGGAGTCGACCGGCTAACCTGATGTTCGCTTGACATGTTAGAGCAATGGCCATTCAGGGGTCACTCGAATTCAAGCTTTTTTCTCGCCGTGAAACTCGAATTTATTATCCGGAGCATTTCTCTGTTTTCCTTTTGGTGGAGAAACCGGATGTTCTGATCCATTTTGGTAAGGAGCAGAAGCAGGAAACCATGTCAATTGGTAGAATCTGGGAAATGCTCGAATTTTTTTTTTCTCGTCTTCCGTTCTGTTGGGAATTTTGTTGAGTTCCATGGGCGGGACCCCTGGTCTTGGCATCACAGTCCAGGGTTCAGAGGGTGGAGCCAGTGGGGGGAAATCCCGATACAGCACAGCACGTACTGGATGGCTGTGGCGTAAACAGGTGGAGGTAAATGGCCAGTTGATTGCTTGTCAGGCTTGTTTGACGTGCTTGATCATGTTTTAAAGGATGTCAAGATGGCAAGAGAGAGCCAAGAGCATTCACGGTTGACCCATTTCCTTCTCCTGACAAGTTTGAACTTTATGGTGCAGCGTATGTAACGATTCAAAGAAGAATGGAACAATTTTAGGTGTTTGCCCTTGTCCCCAGGGTCCAAAAGCCCCACGTGTCGCTCGCTTGTTTCCCGTTTTTGCGGCGGCTCTGCCAACCCCGCCTTGATACTCAGAGCCCAAGCAACATGCTGAGCAAACATCACTTTGAATGGCTGCTATGACCATTATACAAGTCGTACTTGAAAGCAAGGCCGATTACATGATGCAAAGTATTTGAGCAAGTTCACTCTCAAGTGAGAGAAGGAGCATAAAAACTTTCCTTATAACATGGAACAGAATAGCTGTCTGGTCGTTATCGACATCCTCCCCGAGAGCATCCTCCCAAGTCAGATCATGATGGTTCGATATCACGAATTTATATCGGTTCCTGTTTTCGTTTCAACCACTGGTATCATCAGTTCTTCACAATCTGTATTTGTTGAGAAGCTTCCCTGCTGTTCCTATCACCTTAGGTACCAAGCCAGGGGAGAAGAAAACTTAGGACCTCTACCTAGCCTAAGTTATCAAAATGTTTAGGACCTCTTGCCTTAGTGATGAAAAGATTTAGGCAGCTCTTGCCTAAAGCTTAGGGCTCTCTAGCAAGTTTATCTTCGCATCCTCCTCTCAGGCTCCCAAATCTCCTGATGTACTGTACAAGGCGTCTCCTCCACAAGTCCAAAGTCAGGGCCCAAAAAAGTCACCCATTACCCATTCGTTGTTCTTCCAAAAAGAACCGCCCAGTCAAGATCTGGTGTTCATTCTTGGGCCCTCCTCCGAGCGAGGTCCCAACTCCTCAAGTCTCTCGAGGAGAGTACGATTCTGTGTCCTAATTACATGGTTCTGGCGACGTGTGGACCAGTTATCGAATTCAACTGTAGTTTCTCTAAACCCCCTGGGTTGGATGTGGCGATGGGTATCACGATTAGCCACCCATGTGTCGGGATACTGTGAATCGTGGCCCCTGGAGAAGCTGTCTGCGGGCCTACCCTGTCGTTCTTGTGTTGGTGAGCATCGTCTTCCTGGAGTTCGTGGTACCGGGGGTCCTCTGTTAGGCTGTTAGTATGCCACGTTCTCCTCACTTCCGAGTATACTCGTACCTTAATGGCGACCGTTGCCTTTGCCGCTTTGGCTGATTGTCGGATACGTTCCTGTTGGGTGTGCCCCGGTCCAGATGAGGGGAGTCATGAGTAGGTGTGATTCTGGGGACAGGCTCGACACTCTTTCTTTTCGTGCCTGTCACAGTTTCGTTCGGTTCTGGCAATGCGTTTTGATTGCTGCTGGCCATTGGAGAGGGAACAGCAGAACGGGTAGGGAGCTGTGATCCCGAGGCACTCTCGAAGTAGCCTCTATACATGCGAAAAAATCGTTGTGCGAAGACCGCATTCCAAGAGTCAACCAGAGTATCTAACTCTGGTTGACCCTGAGAGACCGCCGGCAAGCGGCCTTCTCGGAGCAACGCTCGTCGCACCATGCACCAACATTCAACACACTCCTTGAGATTTTTCCAATTCTTAAACTTGGAAGCCAAGTAAATATCGAGTTTCTCGTTCAGGACTTTTGTCCAGAAAGGCGCTTGGTCGTAATTGGGCGCTGGGGCCATAGCGAGGTAGTCGTCTCTTAGTGACAGGCACATTTGTATCGCTTGACACTTTTCGGTGGTTGTGAACGATCTTTTGATGACGTCTCGTGGGGCTTGAGGAGTGGCGTTTCCATTGTTCACATTACAACGAAGTCAGTAAAGGGATATTTGAAGCAGAAGGATACGAGTCTGTACATTGCTAGGAAATGATCTCGCCTCTGCTTGAGGGAAGTCGCCACTGGAGAAGATCGGTAGCTGTGGCTGCGGTTGCGCTCTTGGTCTAGGACCTAGCGATGAGGAGAAGGGTGAGAAAGGGTTCTGTGCGCCGGCCTTGCTGGATGAGGCTTCTGATGCTTTCCCTGTGGCTGCTGAGGCCATGTTTGTGTGTTTAGAGGCGCTGGTTGAGAGCCTGTCTTCATCGGGAGATTCGTCGAAGTATGTTATCTTGCTTCGCGCAGGTTCTTTTCCTTTGGGGCTTGTATAGGCCGAGTGAGTCCGCGGAGTCTTCCGCTTCCGGCCAGTCATCTTTGCTGTCTGCGACAATGAAGTGATATGCGTGAGGTGAGAGGGTGGATAGCTTTGGTGAGGTTTAGATATTTGGCAGTGCGGAATCTCTGCAGAAGTTGGCCCACTACCTAGGTAGCTGCACTGCCAAATATACAATGCCAGCCACCACAGCAGCTCGTCCTTAGGATGATTTTAGGATGGGCTTAGGGCAATCAAGTCAAGCAGTGGTCTAGGTCGTTTGCCTCATTTCATGGATAGGTACGTAAAGGCTCCGTTCACATTTGCACGTAAGCACTTAACAGTAAAATACTGCCTGCAGCAACTCTTGACACATGGAACTCTTGTAATATTATAGCAAAGCGCAACGTATCTGTACCAATACGGACTTCTAGTTTTCTCGGTATTTTATCTCTTTCACCGCAGTTCTATGAGCAAGTGGTTCTTCCCAAACACTTATACTACAAAGTTCAAAGCTATCGATCAATCCTCTTGTGCTCCTCAACCTTGAGGCTCGCTCTCCCGCTAACTTCCAGAAAATAGTTACAAGCATCGTAGTCAAACCCTTTGGCAATTTTGAAGCAAGTTCAGTAGCAACAAAGGAAAGTCGAAATGCAACTGCGACCAAAACTCAAAGATCCTACTTCACATGCAAGTTGGGTAGTGAAGTCCGAATGATGTTGAGGCGGGTGAAGAATGGATGCAATCGAGATTAAAACTCAGATACAGTTCCACGTCCACGTTGTATCATGAGGTTCGAGTGGTGCTTTTGTGTATGACCTCTAGTCACTTGCTGCCTCTATCCTTGTCGTCGGCGCATCTCCCGGAGGGCTGTGTAAAGCATAGCTTCGCGAGCACTAGGCGTCATGGCCTGAAATTCGGCAGTTTCCTCCCGAAATCTTTCCTCTGGAATAGGGCGACGCGAGACACTTTTCTTAAAGACAAAGGGTGTATTAGCTTCTCGCGCCACGTCAGGGGTCACAAAGAGGCCAGGTGACACTCCTGTCACCTCTTCAGACTTAGTAGCAATAGGACCTCTGGGAGTATCCCCGAGTTCAGGGGAGACCTTGCTCTGGGCCCTGCTTCTGTCCTTCTTTTCGTTCTTCTTCATCTTGCTAGCTCGAATTGCAGGACTCGATGAGAAGGGGGGTGGTTGTGTCGTTGCCGACGACGCTCGACCAATGCTTGAGCTGAAAATGTCCTCCAGAGACGGAAGAAGCTCCGACGAGCAAGCTGTAGAAGCGGGACTACGGGGGCTTTGATGGAGTCGTTGTCTCTTTCTACCCGCTGGTATCGGAGTGCCTAATATCGCGAGTCGCTGCTCCATCGACTTGCTTCGGATAGCAAGAGCAGGCTCCACAGATTCCGATGCCTTTCGTTTTCGGGATGTCGTTTCTCGCTCTTCTTCGTCTACAGAACGAAGTACAGCGGCCGCGGCCGCTGTTTCGACTTTGGCAGTTGTGATCGTGTCCCAGTATATCTGCTCGTAGCTGCGGAGTTGTCTCATAACCCGCGGGGTAACAATCGGGGTACGAGGCTCGATGGAATCGATAACCGATCCTGTGTACTGGCGATTAGGTTCCTCAGGATCTTCGTAGGTACTATCCTCGCTTTCATCTGCGTAAAACTCATCGAAATCATCAGAATCTTCGTCTTCGACTTCATCCTCTTCAGAACCATCTTCGAGTCTCGTCTTGACTTCGTCTTCAATATCATCCTCTTCCTGGGCTTCTTGAACTTTGTGATCAATGTCATGATCAACCTCCTCAAGATTCTCATGAGTATTCTCAGACACATGGTCTGCCTCTTCATGATCAGTGTCATTAGTCTGACCATGTTTGATACCATTCCCAGGACGATCTTCTTTCTTGGCCACCACATGTTCGAGCTGAACCCGCAGTCGCTCCTCTAGACCTGGTAGAAGATCCAATGCCATGGACATAACAGCCTCAGTGTCTCTGATCGTCGTGGAGTTCTTTCCTGCAGCCTTTGTGCGATTCATGAGGTATCTCACATAAATCTGGTAGGACTCAGGAGAGCTGTTGGCCTTCAAAAGGGGTGGCCTAGTTAGGGCATCCAGTGCCTGCACCCGCTCTCTTAACTTATCTTCGACCCAGCGTATGATTCTCGACTCTGCGAGCTCCATGAGTTCATTCTTGACAGCGGGCCAAACGACACCTTCAAAGTCCAGTCCCTCTGTTACTGGCTCGTTCTGGGGAGCGCTCTCATGGCTGGCCCGAGAGTTGTGAGGTGTACCAGCTGGAGAATTGGTTGGGCTCTGTTCGGCACCTTTTCTCCATCCAGCTGCCTCCAAAAGGTTTTTGTTCTCAGAACAGAATTTTTTGGCACATATGCTATTCCACCGATCAATGAGTGCATCAAGCTCGGAATCTGATACCCCAGGTCCATCCTTCACAAGTTTGGATCTGCGTGGTTCACACCACTTTTCCACACACGCTCTGACAAGTTTCCACTTGTCTTGAAGTATGTCATTCCCTTTTACTTTGTGCGAAAATTGCACTTTTGACCCAGCAGTCTCCTAAAACTGTTGGCTCTCTCCATCGGAATGAAGATACAAGTCTTTGTGCTCCAGGCAAGCCCTTAGAAGTGCTTCCTGTTCGACCTTATCATAGCGACCTGGATCCATTATGGTCTTTGATGTGTGTTTCTCGTTGGATGATTGGCCTTGCCTTTTACTAGTGGCCATGCGCTCAGGAGCACCAGGGGGACGCATAGCTATAGGGCGATAACCAGCTGGTTGCAGGTCACCTCGTCTACCTTGGGACCGACTCAGATCATACTATCACGAGCTGTTAGTATCTTCTCAGAGGGCCAGATTTATCTATGCCAGAACTCACGATGTTGCTGCCGTCACTGCTTTTGGTTGGCAGAGAGGGCTGGCTGTTTGGAAGGGGACCTCGCGGAGCTGAACTTGAAGACTGTGGGTCTGTTTCTGCAAGAGACTCCATAGTTTTAGAGCCATGGTATGAAGCTCTGCTTTCTCCTTTTGTTGGTACATATTTCAAAGCCTTTGGTGTCTCGTAAGTCATACCGTATCCCCGTCTCAGGGATGGCTCCCGGAACTGGCCTGGGGGATCCTTGGTTAATCGGTTATCGTGGTGACCAGTCCCCGCGTCCTTGATATCGAAGCTAGGGTCTCGAACACAGCGTTTAAGTGATTCAAACGAAGGTTTCATGACTGTGGCTTTAGAATATGTGTTCTTTGACGTTTCCACTCGAGTCTCGGAGGTAAAGGCAGGTGAAGCGTGATGACCCATCCAGGAATTTGAGTCTCGGCTCACATGTCGAGAGTTTTGAGCAAGAGATGTATTGATGTTTGAGAAGCGAGGAGTCTCGACGCTGACGGAATCCTGGCGAGATGATTTCTTCTTCTTGGAGGAACTCATGATTGGAAAGGAGTGAAAGAAGAGGCAGGGGGTGGAATGTTCTGGGCAGGTGCAAGAAGGAAAATGCAAGCAAAAGATGAGCTTAAATAGAAAAGTGGAAGCCAAAGTTGGAAATCTCAGTGGTTGAAGGAAGAGAGTTAAAGAAGAGAGACGTGAAATATTTGTGGCAGTGGGGAGTGGAAGAGGTTTTAGATATCAGAGCTTGCGGTGCGAGGCAACTGGCGGCGTAGGCATGCAGGCTGCAGCCAAAGAGCCGAGATGATAGCGGGCCTGATTCAGTGCAATGAGCCAGTAAGTATGAGATGAGTTAGGCGTTTTGGGGTATATACCCTGTGAGAAATAGCATACCATGAGCATGTGTTTAGGGCTTGACAACGAACGTACACCTCGAGTATCAAGACTTGAGAATTCTTGAGGAACTCTTGTGAGTATTGAGGATCTCAACTTCGGTAGTTCTCTTAGATATACAGTGACTTTCGATATTACTCCGAGGTCTGAAGAACGTAAGCTGAAATTTGCAATTTATACCCCTTTCCTATATTGAATCATGTTATCTGAATGGAGGATTGGAGTGAATCTGATACTGGCATGGAAGTCAAGTTATAGGGGCCAATACAATGCTAGAAGATGCAAGGCCTCTATAGCGTTGAACAGTTTGCCTTTGGTCTGTGACACATACAATGGCTGCATGCAACATGATTCTCACATAGTTCATCTTCAGCATCATCGAGCATCAACTCAGCAACTAGGTGTCTGCCACGAGGAACTATTTCTTCATCTATGTCAAATTCTACTGCTAGCTGATGGCCATGCTTCACTTGTTTTCCGTTTATCCTCCGTCAAAACTATCCCACAACTACTCCATATCGATGTCATCCTCTTGACCAAGTCGAAGAACCATCTAAGGCTCGACCATGACACCGGAGACAACCTCTTCCATATTTTCTTTTAATTCGTAACAGCATCACAAACAATACAACGCCAAACTCACAACAATCACCAAGGTACGAGCGTACCCTCCGAATCGATAACCTGCTGTAGTCGCTGCGGCATGAAGTCAACCCACATATTGACTCTCTCCATGTCGAACCCAGCCCACACATCTTTGACCATCTTCTGGAGAGTCTCGTCCTCCCAGTCCTTGGGCGCATCCAGATTCCACTGCTTGCGGTTGGGCCAAAGGCTATCGAGCGGGTTGAGGTCGGGGCTATCACCGCAGTTGTAGTAGTATCGTAGACCGTGCTCATCCTTCCATTGCTGGACCAGATTAACCTTGCTTGCAGCGCCGTGGGCGAAAGCCTCGCAGTCTTCTTCGAGGATGAAGCTCTGGGGGCCGGTAGTTGTGAGCCATGGCTTGACCGTCTTCTCGAGAATGTGGTCTTTGTACTCTTGCATGGTCATGACACCAGTGCAGTTCGGGCTGGTGGAATCTTCGTAAAAGACAGCCTCACTCTTAAACCCGTAACCTACAGCTACCCAAGCGTGGGCTTTTCGTAAGTCGCGTGGCCATTCGGCCTCGGGAGTGGTCGCGCATGTTTCGCAGAAACGTTCGCCAGGTCGGGGAATAAGACGCATCTTTCCATCGAGGCCAAACCCAAAGTGGAGCTCAATACTGAACCTGATAGCTCTCCAGTCCTGCGGGTTGGGGTACGCTTCAAGCATGCGTCTGGCATATTCGACTCGCTTCTCACGAGCCTTCTTATGCACCCAGATCCTCGGACATCCCAGACATCGTCGGTAACCCAACGTTCCCATCGTTCTGTGCAGCGTCCTAGGGTTCACGTCAACCTCAACCCCAGCTTCCTTGGCCAATCCATGCCAGTTCAAGTTAACATTGACATAGGCGTCATTCCAGAGAATCTTCTCCATCTTCTGCTGGTCTTCCTCAGAGATCTTGAGGGGTCTCCCACGCGTCTCCTCCCATTCGGGATCATTGCGCTTAGACGCGGGGACGCTCAACGCGGCATAACCTTGAGATCGCGAAAGATCAAAGTGCCGAAAGATGGCTGACTTGTTGACAGGCAGGCCCTGAGACTCGAGGTACGAGATGGTGCCTCGAACCATGGCCTTCTTTGGCGTGTCGCCATGCTTATATCCGGACGGCATACTGAGGGTCGCGTTGCCCGTTTGTCATAGAGGGGTTCTTGCGGTGTAAGTGGGTGGAGAGAATGATTGGGACGGTGGTGTTTGGATGTTTTTGTCTGCTCTTGTTGTTCACGCGACAAGTGGTGAGGGGTCAAAAGTTGGCGGTGATCACGTGGCATAGCTTGTTTCACCGACCACGTCGGTTCTTCTGTCATCGTCAATGGCGTTCGACGAAGCAGATATATTAAAACGGTGGTTGGTAAAACGTGTAAACTTACGTGTCAATTGATTTCACTTATGGTTTGCATACACACAGATGGTGTGGAGCAGATTTATTCTTCGTCTTGTCTCATGATGGAAGTAAAAGATGTATATTCTTACCCAAAGCTCAAAAAACAGTGATAACCCTTCGTCATAGATACACAGCCAAGGTCATAAAGAGCTTTCAATTTAACTTAAGCAATAACTTAAGCAATAACTTGGTAATAATATTATCTCACATAGGCCCAATGACCAGGTCATTTGCATTGCAGATTGCACTACTATACCAGGCTGAAACGTCTGTCAAAAGACTTACCCTGTACCTACTAAACAAATCCATCAAAAACCCTACGGAGCTAATGAGTATGGAGCCAAACATGCCAGAGCACCCGTGATATGACTGAGCAACTTGGTGTCAAAACACTTCCGTTTGGTTCGGTCTTACTATTATGCTTGTTTGATACACGAAAGGATTATTAATTTATGGCCAATGATCACGGCTGCCACGGACTCACGATACAACAACACATTCATGACTCCATCCAGTTTGGGTGGTTTGTGTTTCCAACAGCAAGGACAAGATGCACAAAGACAGTACGAATGATCATCAAATATGTTTGATTCAAAATCTCATCATCCAACCGTGGATGACGGTAAATTACGAAGATAAAACCGCTCTATAGTCTCGCGAGACCTTTCATAAGCATGCCTTCTACGTCCAACCAAGAATACCCGCCACATTCCATGTAGTAAACGCCGTGAAATGGAGCAGATATGTCCACCATCCATCTATCCAAAATGTACAGCTTGATTCTCAAGCCCCAGGAGCCTTTTCCAAATGGGTGGCCCGATCAAACGCCTTAAGCTTTTCCTGCCTCACGGACTGACATCATAAATTTGTCCTCGGCGCCCACCTCCCCGGCGACTCTGGCCGAAGAAACCTTGGCGTTTCTTCCATCAAGAATGGTCTTGACTTCGTCGGCGGTCTTAGCGCCGAGAAGCGTCATCTCCCTGCTGAGAAGAAGTGCAACAGCAGCTCGAATCAGGAGAGCGTCTCCTTCAAAGACGTATACGTCCCAAAGACGGGCTGCTTCATCTATCGCCAAGTGTTGTGTGAAAATGGCTGTCAAAATTCCTGAAAAACATCGTTCCAATTCAGCAGTAGGGATCTTCTTGGTGAGGTGCGCGTGAAGAGGCGCAGACTTGAGAGAAAGTGTCTGCATGATAAGGTTGAATGCGGACGCTTGTGCACCCGGATCGCCAGTGTAAAAAGATAGAGGCAATGGGCGATTGAGAACGTTAGCGAGTGCGACGAATGCAGACGCGGCATCGGGCAAGTTGAGGAGCAGCAATGCTGCGATTGTCTGACGGACTTGGTTAGCAACTGAGGTGGCACAAGGTGTGGCTGTTGGACTTACGTTACAACCACGGACATAACCAATGTCGCTTCTGTACATGGCATATGCACTCAACACATCAACAAGGCTTTGGTGCAGTGGTCCCTCGACGTCAAAAATCCGTAGATCCTCCCACGTTTTCTGTGCAGCGTCCCTTCGGATATCCTGGAACCATCTCGCCCTCCTGGCATCCTCCGCATCGCCCTTATCGTCCTTAACTCTGGCCTCAATCTCTTGAGCTCTAGCCAGTGCTGCTTTGAATGAAGTTTCCGACAGTCCCAGTTCATTACCGATTGCTCGGCCCCAGATTTGGGCGCGGCTTCTGGGTGCGATTCCCTTCCACCATAGTTCTCTTGTCCTACGCTCGCGAATAGCATCGCTCCAACGTGGGATCACGTCCCTCTCCCAAATTTGCATCAGGTTGTCAGCCGTGCTGTCCCGTCCCTCGATTTTGGCCTTGCGTGAGGCTTCGCGTCGCTCCTCAGCCTTGACACTTGCTGCCATCATCTTTTGGTATTCCTTCAGATGCCGGCGCTCCTCAGCGGGATCCTTGGGTGGTAGCCATGAAGGTCGTGTCCGGCTGAGAACAGCCTCTTTCTCCTTCGAAACGGGAAGGGGATCGATCATAATATTCGTCTTGCGAAGCGGGGGTAGCTCGGGAGTTGATTTGACACGCTGCTTCTTGTCAAAGGTGTCGACAGATCGTCGACTAGCGTTCCAAGTGTTGGGGCGCTGATTCGCAGGGCGTTTGACTTGCTGTTCCTCCATTTCGTTGGCGTGCTCCTCGAGCTTCTCCGTCAACGTCTTGGCTTCAGCGTTCAATTCCGCCAACGCAGCATTCCAGCTGTGTGCCCGTTGCTTGGCCGGGCTGCGAGGGTTGTCATCGGTCTTCCAAGTTGGTGATCGAAGAGAGCCCTGAGCTTGCGCGACTGCGGGTGTTCCATTACCGACACTTCGCACTCGTTCTTTAGATCGATTGGGGGACGGAGAAACAGAAGATGGTCGACTGGGCGTACGCTCTTGCATGGGCCGGGGAGAGAGCGGCACATTGTCCAGAAACATGCCATCTGGGATATCATCGCCATCATCTTCATCACATTCTCGCTCGAGGTCGGTGAAAGACTTGCGATCGCGGCCGGCCTGCCAGCTGCCTCGACGAGGTTTTTGAGGGAAACTTGGGTC
This sequence comes from Fusarium sp. HKF-74, assembly GCA_021223625.1. NCBI lineage: Eukaryota > Fungi > Ascomycota > Sordariomycetes > Hypocreales > Nectriaceae > Fusarium > Fusarium sp. HKF-74. Next base: position 219,839 of record JAJFAS010000059.1, read on the forward strand.
TCTCGGATCCCTCGGGTTGAGCGAATAGGCTGGGCTTGGGCTTCGCCGTCGAGGGAATGAAAGAGATGCAGAGGATGGGCTTGTCAATGTCTTTGGTCGCGTAGCAGAAAGAGGCTCGGTCAACGCGCTCAAATTGGTGCTTCTGGGGTTGGAGGTGTATACGTTGGTCTCGAGAGTTGGGAATGGCGGCCGGGCTTTGGAGGCAGTTTTGCCTGCTGCGAGGGTTCGGCTCGAGGGGGCTTTGGCTAGAGTGGGACGAACATCGACCTTCGAGGGGCTCTTGAGGGTCACGGTGTCGTCGTCGAGACCAATTTCTTCAAAATGGCCAACGTCGGCCAAGACGCTGCCATCGTCACTGTCGAAAGATTGGAAAGAGGAAGTCTTGGAGCTCTTTGAGGTCGTCATCCCTGGCGGAGAGTCGGGGCTGGGGAGAACACTGCCGATATCAAGAGTACGGATCATTGTCGCATCTCCAGGGGAACGGTAAATGGCTGGACGAGAGGACCTTGTCGACTCGCCCGAAGGATCTCGAGCAAGTAGATCTGATCTGGGTCTTTTGTTTGTCAATTAAGAGTGAATTGGTTCGAGATCGTGGCTTGCGAAGTGGCCGTTGTTTGGCTTGGGCGGCGCTTCTGTTTTGTTCGGCGGCGCCGTGCTAGGATGCTTGCTTTGTCGGTTTTGGCGGTAACCGTTGTTATGGGCACTGGAATATCGGGGTCGGAGGGAGCCGTTTCAAAAATGCCGGGGTTTGCGAGAACCAAATAATAGGGCCAAAATGAAGTCGTACTAAACAAGTCTGGTATGGATAAGGGATATGGGATAGCGAGGGAACGAAGTGAAAGGAGGCCGAGGCCGAAAGTTGTTGTGTTGTGCCGTTAAGAGCGATATAATGGTATCAATCGATCAACGAGAGACTAGGGTTGAATAGCTTAAAGAGGATGGATAAGAGAGACTCCAACAAGTCTCATAGGGAAACGACCGAACTCGAAGGCGGGAACAAGATTTTGCAACCCCGGACAATGGTAAGCGGTCGCGGCCGGGATGACGAGATATTACCCAATATTAAGCGCGGAGTTGAGAAGAAGTGGCCTCCAAAACAAAGGGGGTGATTAGTCTAAAGTTGAAGGGTTTGAGACAAGAAGACGATTGAAGAATGAAGAAATGATGCAGTGCCGAGAGTAGAGACAAGAAGAAATAGGGAAGAAAGGATGGGGGAGAGAGATGACAAGGAGACGACGGAAAACGAGTGAGATTCAAGCATCAACAAGGCAAGGAAGTTCAAGAACAAGAACAAGCACAAGCAAAGTCAAGTCAAGATAAACCGGGAAGTGGATGACGATCCCCAAACGAGAACGCCAACGCAGCCAAGGAGATGATCCCACCCACACTTTTGATGGGATAGCGATGGAATGCTTGTACCCATTCATACTAAAATAGCACGCTCGTGACCTTTGCCTTATTTTTCTCAAATGTGTGGGTTAAGTCATGGGTGTGGACATGGCCTTATCGGATCAAGCCACCTCCAGGGGCTTGCACCGTGAATCTTTTCTGGAGACTGTGTAAGACCGCTAATTGATGCAGGTCTCGAAGGAAATGCAGCGGAATACACAATCAATCTCTGTACTATTATGAGTTCATGCTATGAAGTCAAGCTCCCGTTTCGTCGCAACTACAGGTAATATCATGATCATCAATCATTGCCAGAGCCTTCAATTGTAGCACTGAAATCAATAATGGTCATTGTGCAACCCATAAATCTCAACAATTCATGCTATATGCTCTGTTCTTACACCATCAACCATCTCGATATTCATGGAAGCTAACTCTACAGTGCTAAATGAAGCGGGCCCCTGTCAATTAATCTCGGCCGCATATGCGCGGCTAATGAACAAGCACAACCAATCATGTCTCACAACTCCAAGATTTTCAGCTCCCATGTCAACATGCAACCTCGACGTTAAAAAAAAACAAGCAATTTCGCGATTTATTTATAATAACCCCTCGAAGCCCCTCTCTAGACTTCTTTAATAAACTCTCATATCGAGGGACCTTGTCAATCAACTGTGTTCAGTCTTGAGGCTTGCATATCCCTGCCCCCCCCCCTTGTCCTGCATTATCTCCAAAAATGTGACTTCATCTGTACGTGTGCATTATTACATTTTGACCGTACATTGATTCATATCCCCGAATGCCCGATCTCACACATGACATTCAACTTCCTTACTTGCTTCGACGTCCACAGCTTGTTCCGCCTCCATATGTCCTCTGTCGTTTCTCGGTATCCGCCCGCATTTTGGCGATCAGATCGGCTCCGTTGAGATCGGAATCGGAATCTTCGGATTCACTCTCAGCGTCTGTATCTCCGGGAATGAGAAATGCATCCACATCTTTGGGCTGTGTTTTCTGCTTCTTCTGCTTCTTCTTCTCTCGCCGCCTCGCTTTCTTTTCCGCGACGGTGACCTTGTTTTTGTTCCGCCGTCTGATTTCCTGGTTCTGCATGGCCTCCTCAACAAATGTGTCGAGTGCCTTTTTCTTTGCTGTAAAAAGCGGAATAGGCGAGCCTGCAAGTCTTGAAAACTTCATTGTAAGGTTGTACCAAAAGTTGCTGTATTGCTTGCTGGTCTTGATTCCCCTATGTTCTAGTTCCGCTGCTACGGCTTGTGACTCGCGCTCACTCAAGGACGCCGGCGTGGTCCAGTCGATTTCCCAGTTGTACTTTTGATTGGACTTGTCGCTTGTATCATGATTGAAGCCTTGCCTAGCGGCTATTTTCTTCTTGAACAAAGCAACTGTGGGCTTGATGGCGTGTTCTGAAACGCCATCGCGGATGATCGGGGGCTTGATTTCCTTCTCGGAAGGCTTGATCCAGTGCTTGTCTGTTCCTGGCTCTAATTGTTGCTCCTGGAGCTTTTTCTCAACTTCATCTTCGGACTCTGCCAAGTCTGTTGTGTCGTGAATGCGGGGAGGTCGCTTTGCGATAACCTTTGTGGGTGTTTTTTGTCTTGAGGCTGCGTCGCTCGCAGCAGTATCATCGGGGATAGACGGTAAAGGCGTGAAATCCTTTTCTGGGATTCATGTCAGTATGTGCACCTTACGCAAAACATGTGACCTACTTTGTTGAAGCCATCGAGCTCCCTTTGGAAATGGCGGCGTCCAGTTCTTGGGCAGGAGTTTCGGCAATGTCATTGCCTTGGGCACAATAGCCCGGTGAGGAGGCGTTGAGTAAAGCTTCTTTTTGAAAGAGCTGACCTTGGCGGCAGTCCCGTTCTATGAGACTCTGCGCTTAGAAGGCCTGGCAGCTTTGGCTTGCTCTTTGCTCTGCTGTATTCGTTCTGTAGGTGATGAAGTCTCGTACTCATCTCCAGAAAGGGGAGAAATATCCGGGAATGGAGAGTACACACTCTCGTTGTCACTCGCACGACCTCGTCCACCTGAGCCCTTGAGGATGCTCCTCAAGCCGAGAAGCGAATCCCGATGGTGAGGTCGGAACGGTGATGGTGTACCCGGAGTGTGGCTCTGCAGAAGCTTCTCACCACTGTAAACTGGCTGAAGCTCATAGATCGATGGGGAAAGACCCTTCTCAGTTTTGATCGGAGTAGAGGGACTTTTCTTCGAATTCCCGAACGCGTTACTCAAATCCTTATCGGCCAAATCAAATGTGGCCTCCTCTTCAAGAGTTGTAGAGACAGCTTTCGGAGAGACGTCTTCCTGTGGTAGCTGATATGACACAGGTGGCGATGATCCAACATCCTCCTTCTCATCCACCTCGTTGGTATTGGCATCATGAGACATCTCATCGCCACTTAGGTCAGGAAGACCTTGGTATTCCTCCTCACCGTCGTCGTCATAATCTACTTCACCGTTTTCATTGGGATGCGACTCGTATTGCTTGAGAGCAGCAATGTTCATGGGACTTGAGTAACTCTCCTTTTTGATGTTCTTGATGTCCTCTTCGTCGAAGTCTTCTTCGTCGTCTGAGGATTGGCCGTACATTGGGCTGCTCTCTTGCTTTATAGCGCGGATGTCTCCATCGTGAGACTCTTCATCACTGCTACCTTCGTCATCGCTGGAGTTGTATTGCTCAATGCTCTCTTTCTTGATGCATATCATGTCACTATCGTGAGCTTCCATCTTGATCTTCTTCGCTTCAGTATCATCGTGTTGGTATTCAGGCGCGGTGGAGAAGGGCACGTCATGGTCGGGAGACCGGCAATTGCTGCTGGAGAGCGAGGGAGATTCCTTCGTCGTCTGGCGGCTAACCCAATCCCACAAAGAATCCGTGACGTGTGGCGAGGGCTGCCTCTGTTCATGGACAGGGACGGTCTCCTGGGGGGCAGCCACAGGGTTGTCGGTGTTACTAGTGGTGGTGTGTTCAGTTGTAGTGGCTGGCTTCTGGACGTCGAGGGTATGCTCAACTGGTGTTGGCAGAGCTGGCTTGGCGGGGATCGTAGTCTCTTCATCTGAGAAATCAGAACTATCAGAGGGCTCCTGGGTAAGATCGATGTGCAAAGTGTTGATTGGTGTGGTGTCGCGTGCAACAGCTGACTTGGCAGGTGTAGGACGCTTTGTCACAGAGGGAGACTGGGTCTTGCGCTGAGCGGCAACCTTTGGCTGCTTAGCAGAGTTCTCGGCCTTGATATCTTTGTCGGCTGTAGCGCGACCTTTGGCAGCCTTGCGCCTAGGGGACACCAGGACCCTGACGACCTCAATGTCCGAGTCGTGTTGATCTTCATCGTCTGCATCGATCGACACAGGGGTCTCGATTGAGTCGCCAACTCGTCGTCGCTTGACGTTTGCCTTCTGTTGTTCAAGCTGATGGCGCTTTTTCGGAGTAAGCTGAACCTTCTCATTGTCGTGGTCCGACTCATTCTCAATTTGGGTTACATTCTCATTATGACTGGGTTTGGGAGGGATATGAGCTGGAGGGACAGATGTGCTTCGACTTGGGCCTGCAACGCTCAAGGTGAGGCTGGGCAAGGGTGCTTGAGGAGGCACAGAAGCACCTTGTCGCCCTCTAGCAGCTGGTCTCTTGTTCTGTCTTGCCAATGTTGTGCCTTTTGCAAGAACAGATGCTTTGATAGAGGCAAAGCCTCGGTTGATAGTCTCTTGCTGATCAGCCTTGAGCTTCTTGGTAGGTCGAGCTCGTGGGCTGGGCGCGACAAGTTTGCGCTTTGGCGACGGCTGGACTTTTTCAATCACACAGTCTGAATCAGAGCTCTCTCCAGATGAAATATCAAATGGTGTATTCGGTGAGTTTGCTTGAACTAGTTGACTGGTTCGGTTTGGAGTTTGTTGGCTTTGACTACTCGTCGGGGCTCGTTTTTGGGGGGGAGTCTCGGGAACACGTTCATTGTGTCCCTGGAGACGTCGCTTCTTCATGATTTGGGGGGATGACATGTTTTTGGAGATTGGGGTAGAGGGAATAGAGGGGCGTAAAGATGCTGCACGGGACAGTGAGGCTGATGCCTGCGATCTCTGCCTCTTGGGCTTCTGGCTTGGCTTGGCCATGGTTTGTTGTGACCCTGCGCGACTTGAGTTGGGAGAACTGGACTGGCTGCCACCTTTCGCGCCTTTGGCTGGTGATGATTTGTTGCGCTTTTTGGTGCGCTGTTTGGGTTGTTGAGAGGACGGTGAAGACGAAAAGAAGTCGACAATCTTCGATTGCTCCATTGGTTTGGCGATATCACTCGGAGAGCGAAGACACCTGCCGGAGAATAAATGATGATGAATGTACGAGTGACTTATTGGGTTTGCTTTGATATGAAAGACTTTCTGAAGAAAATGGTAAAGTAGCAGATAGCTGTATAACTGTTGAGGTGATGCTGATGATGCTAAAGTCGAGATCTTTTGCAAGAGCGTGATGATGCGAGCGTAAAGAGTGAATGCGAGAACGTGAGCACGGAGAGGTGGAAGAAGAATTAACAGTAGAATGCAAAGCAAATTGCCATTCAATAAACACAACAATAGGTAGAGGCGAGCGATCAATAATGCGCGCCAGTGTTTGTCATCGTCAACTGCAAGGCACTGTCAAAAAGGAGTTGTAGGCTGCTGGCACTGGCACGACACTGCCTATTCAAAAGCACGCATTTATGGGAAACTAAGTGTTCGTCATAAGGCAAGGCTCATTCACGATGGTCCTTTTTTCCATTTTTCCAGCATCTATGGTATCATTACAGATCATCATGGTCTATGCACATTGACTCGTCCTCGCCGGCTACCTAATCCAGTTTTACATACGCTCTCGTCGGCGAGGAGCTGCCCGGATGATATCGTCCACACGAAGAAGAAGCTGGTTGATAATGTTAGAAATGTGTTTATATAAGTCTTTGGATAAGTACTTACCTCTGCGGCTTCGCTGGCCGAAGACACCACAGCCTTCTTCAACTTGTAACTCTCGATAACACCGAGATCTCGCATATCAGTAATACCACCACCAGGGGTCGTCAGATCCAGGCCATAAGTGGTAAGACCATCGTAGAGAGCCTTGCGTAATCGGGCAACAAGGTCACCAGAGTCGAGACCAGCGTTGTCGGCAAGGATAGTAGGAAGTTGTCGGAGAGCGACGGCAAAGCTAGAGACAGCCAGTTGTCGCTTACCCTCAACTCGGGTAGCAGCGCCCTCAACCGCCTTGGCCATAAGCATCTCAGCACAACCACCACCAAGGGTGGTTCGGGGTTCCTTGACAGTCTGTGACAGAACAGCAAGGGCATCGTGCAGACTTCGCTCGGCCTCATCGAGGAGCTGTTCTGTGGCACCTCGGAGGACAATTGTGCAAGCTTCACCACCAGCCACACCGGAGAACTTGATGAGAGTATCTTCTCCAATAATGACCTCCTCAATAACGTCGCAGTGACCAAGCTTGACTTGATCGGGATGGTCAAAGGTCGAGGCAATTTCACCGCCTGTGACAAGGGCAAGACGCTCAATACCGTCAAAGTCGGCATGCTCAATTGACATAATGCCAGCATCAGTAAACAGCTGCTCGGGCCAGTTGTAAATAAGCTGTCGGTTGATGAAGCAGTTGATGCCGTGTGCCTTGATCTTCTCAACCTTGGCCTTCATCTTCTCCTTCTCGGCCTTCTCAAGCTCAGCGAGCTTGCTCGTTGAGCCAACCTTAACACGGGCACCAAAGATCTTGACCTTGTCGGTGTCCATGGAGGTGTTGGCTACCAGAATCTTGGCCTTCTCTAGTCGCTTGGGCTGGTTGACACCGATCTTCTTATCGAGAATGAAACCTTCGTCGAGGTAGGAGTCACTGAGTTTGCCTCCGGCCTTCTTGATGATCTGGATGTGGTTGAGGTCGGACGACTTGAGTCGGAGGACGGCATCAACGGCCAATTCGGCAAACTGTTTGCGGTCCTGGGCCAGGACCTTGGAGCTGAGTGTTGTTCGGGCAATGGCAAGTAGATCTTGTCGGAAGGCCTCGGGGTTCTTGCTGTGATCAACGGCTGATTCTTCCAACGCCTTCAGCGCGGCCTGGCTGGCTATCCGGTAGCCCTCGATGATAGTCTGGGGGTGGATCTTCTTGTCGACCAGCTTCTCCGCCTCTCTCAATAGCTCGGCAGCGAGAACAGCAACGGAGGTAGTACCGTCACCGACTTCGTCATCTTGGACCTTCGAAATGTTGACAAGAACCTTTGCGGCGGCGTTATCAAGGGCGATCGACTTGAGGATTGTGGCACCGTCGTTGGTAACCATGATTTCGGCGGTGGAGCTAGCATCATGTTAAAAGGGGGGTTGTCGAGACCGCAAGATGGGCGCAACGTACGCTGACTGGAGAATCTTGTCCATACCCTTAGGACCGAGGGTGCTCTTTACGAGATCACCGACGGCGATGGCACCGACAAAGGCGGAGAGACGAGCATTCTCACCCTTCTCCTCCGTAGTGCCCTCCTCAAAAATTTGGGTTGGTTGGAAAGACTAGGAGGGGCATGTTAGCATACGGTATACTCGATATGAGAAGATGAAGTGCTTGAACAAGCATTCCTCTCCAAAAGAAGAAACATACCATGATGGGCAAACAATGTGACTTGGTACACGGCGAAACCTATAAAAACGTAAAAGGTTATCGTCGTCGTCAACGTCAATATGCTTCAGCCTTGGGGTAGACGTTGCAGCCTTTTTTTCTGGAGCTCCCATCCAGCTTAGCAACCGCAGCCCCTCCACTCCCAGGGGCCAGCAAAGCCCACACGTGATTTGCCCCGCGGTGGGAGCCTCGAGCTTTCGGGCCAGTATTATCATTTCTCCGCATCACGCACACTTTCGTCGGGAAAGTTGAAGGAGAACACCAAATTTGTGCTGAACTAGGTTGGCCACCGCAACATCAAGACTCCGCACGATCCCGAGCGACATTCTGCGCCGTTCTAGACAAGCATTTGCGTGTCTTCTAGAGGTCATATCTCCCGCGCGCAAAAAGGCCATTTTCGCAAACCTGTGCTCGGTAGCCAAACCCTCCCAAACCCTCGAAAAAAACCGTACAGAATCGAGCGAGAGCGGGGCATTTTTTCTTGCACCCCTCCAACAACCAAATATCGCCCAGCATGGCGCCCTCTTTCGACCACCTCCGCGAGGCCGACCTTGACGATGACGAGTTCAACGACGATGATATTGATATCTCCGATCTTCGAGAACGATTCGAGGTTTCGCTGGAACAAGGCTATGACAGCTTCGTGGTTATCGATGGCCTGCCTCAAGTCACAGAGGATCAGAAGCCCAAGCTTGTCAAGTTCTTGTTGAAGAAGCTCAACACAGTCGGCAAGACACGCGAGGACTTGATACATATGCCCATGGGTGACGATGGAAAGTCTTTCCGGTAGGTGCCATACTTGGAACTAAAGAAGCATCGAACTTGGAGCTGATCCCGTTTTTCAAGATTCGCCTTTGTCGAATACTCCTCGCCCGCTGAGGCTGCTGCCGCTACTCGCGAGCTCGACCTCACCCCCCTCGACAAGAAGCACACTCTCCGCGTCAACAAGTTCACCGACATCGAGCGATATGGACGGGAAGGCCGTATCGACGAGACCTACCAACCCCCTCACATCGACGAGTTCACCGAGAAGGAGCATCTGCGATGGTTCCTCAAGGATCCCTCAGGCCGCGGCCGAGACCAGTTCGTTATGTACAAGGGCGAGAGCGTCGGCGTCTACTGGAACAACGAGAAGGATCAACCTGAGAACATTGTCGAGCGACAGCACTGGACTGAGACATTTGTCCAGTGGTCTCCTCTCGGCACATACCTCACCTCTGTCCATGCCCAGGGTGTCCAGCTTTGGGGCGGTCCTTCGTGGACGCGACAGGCCCGATTCGCTCACCCCTTCGTGAACCTGGTCGCTTTCTCTCCTGGTGAGAAGTACATCGTCACCTGGTCTAACCGCCCTATCTCCATCCCCGACGAGGGCCACCCTGCCCTTTCGATCGACGACCATGGCAAGAACTACGTGATCTGGGACATTGCTACTGCTGCTCCTCTGCGATCTTTCGCCAACCTCGAGCCCCCCAAGGTTGAGGAAGGCAAGGCCCCCCCTAAGATGCAGTGGCCTGCCTTCAAGTGGTCTGCTGATGACAAGTACGTTGCTCGCCTGAACCCCGGCCAGTCTATCTCCGTATACGAACTCCCCCGCATGAACCTTCTCGATAAGACCTCCATCAAGATCGAGGGTGTTGTAGACTTCGACTGGGCTCCTGCTACCCCCAAGCGAGATGGTGTCAAGGACTACGAGCAGCTGTTCTGCTACTGGACTCCTGAAATTGGCAGCAACCCCGCCAAGGTCGGCTTGATGAGCATTCCCTCAAAACAGGTCGTTCGATCCCTGAACCTCTTTAGTGTTAGCGACGCTAAGCTTCACTGGCAATCTGAAGCCGCCTACATTTGCGTCAAGGTCGACAGACACTCCAAGTCGAAGAAGTCTCAAGCAACCACACTCGAGATTTTCCGTGTCAAGGAGAAGGGTGTCCCTGTTGAGGTCGTTGACACTATTAAGGATACCGTTATCAACTTTGCCTGGGAGCCCAAGGGTGACAGGTTTGCCATCATTTCCACAACCGAGCCCGTGGGCGTTACTGCTGTCCCCCCCAAGACTGCAGTTTCTTTCTTCTGCCCTGAGAAGGCCAAGAAGGGCCAACAAGTGGGTAACTTCAAGCACCTCCGAACGCTTGACAAGAAGAACAGCAACGCCATCTACTGGTCACCCCGCGGTCGCTTTGTTGTTATTGCTACCATTGCCAACCAGCAGAGCTCCGATCTCGACTTCTTCGACCTTGATTTCGAGGGCGAGAAGCCCGAGTCCGACAAGGACCTTACTGCCAACCTCCAGGCTATGAACACCGCCGACCACTACGGTGTCACAGATGTTGAGTGGGACCCTTCAGGCCGATTCGTCGCCTCATGGGCTTCCGCGTGGAAGCACTCGGTATGCTCCCTCTATCAAACTTACTATGATATATATACTGACCTGATCTAGATGGAAAACGGATACCACATTTACGATTTCAAGGGTGAAGCTCTACGAGAAGAGCCCCTTGAGAAGTTCAAGCAGTTCTCATGGCGCCCTCGGCCCGCAACTCTGCTCACCAAGGAGGAGCAGAAGGCTGTGCGCAAGAACCTTCGAGAATACAGCCGCGTCTTTGAGCAAGAAGATGCTGACCGTGGTGCTTCTGCTGACTTGGCTGTGGTTGAGGCTCGCCGACACATGCTCGAGGAGTGGTACAACTGGCGCGAGTCTGTCGAGGCCGAGATTCTGGAAGAGCGCGAAGCTCTTGGCCTACCAAAGGATCCCCATGCTCCTCTGCTAGAGGCTTACACAAAGTCTCTCGAGGGCTTAACATCGGATGCGGATCGGGTGATTGAGGAGATTGTGGAGGAGGTTCTTGAGGAGAGTGAGGAGATCCTCGCATAGACGTCTTCACTGCATTTGCATGGGAGTGATTTGCTTGTATCTCGGTAGAAAAACTGGTTAGGGCGAGGGGTCACGTAATGAAATTCATTGTCATGTTCACACGAGAGATAGGTCCAGCTCCTTGGACTTTGTAAAAGCATTTTTCGGAGCATTCTCTGCTCATACATTCCCTTCTGCGCCATCGTTTACTGCATGAGACATGGAGTTCCGGCTACTTGCATCAATTTTGAGGAATTGTCGTATGTTTACTATGTAGGGCTATTACAGCATGGCCACATCGTCATAAGCTTCGGAGAATACCATGTCTTCATTATCATAAACTTAGCTGCGTCATGACTATATTTGTTATAAGCTTTAGAAGACTGTGAATATGTCCTCAAAACTTGAAGAGATTATGACTACATTAGCACAGGTTTAGCAGCTTTATGGACGTGTTTCTCGTAAGCTTAGTGGAGACCGTTAATGTATCATCAAAACTTGAGGATATCATAGATACATCGTCAAAATTAAGGAGATTACGACTATGTTATCATAAGCCTAGGAATACTATGAGTACTATGATCAAATTATTGTAAACTTAGTAGAAACTGTGGGTAGATCGTCAAACTTGAGTAGATTTATGACTACATTATCATAAGCTGCGGAATCTATGATCAGACCATCTCGTTGGTAGAGTGTGTTAGGTACGTCGGTGTCACCATTCTTTCTGTTGCTGGTATGTCTTCTCTCTGTCATCCCGGATGTAGCTTCATAGTGCTTTGCCACCGTCTCGGCGCCACTGAGAAGGCAGCCTCAAGGAGCAAGAAAAAGTAAGACTTTAGAAGACGTTGTCAAAATAAACTCAGTAAAGACTCCCTAAAAATACACTAAATTGCATAAATCCTTTCGTCGCTTAGGGTAAAGGTGCCTAAAGGGCTGCGGGTTCATAATATTCGCGAAATCTGTCCGACCCATCCCACCGCACACTCCAGACTACGTTCCAACAAATAAGCAATAACATTGGGAATCTGACGGTCCAAAATGCAAGATAACCTTCAGGCAGGGGCCCCACGGTCTTTTTGAGTGCCTCAGGCATATCTTCATAATGGTTTTTCTTATTCCGTAGGGCCCGAAGCAGGTCAAGAAGCCGGTTACCCGTGTATTTGCGTTGTTTCCCGAGAGAGTCAACGAAGTCACGTGGTAAGACCTTCAAGAAGTCATGAGTGACCTCCCCTGCGTGCCTTTCAAGCTCGGCAAGAGCTGGCGAAGGAGGGTCTCTCGGTTCCTTTTCAAAGTGGTCCGACACGTCGCAAAGGAATGCGAGCCTCTTCTTCGGGGACCAGAAGAAGGGATGGGCCATGATTTCCTTGGCATTAGGACGGTTCTTGGGGTCTGCTTCAAGCATAGAGGCGATAAGGTCCTTAGCCTCGTAGGCAAAGTCGCCGAGAGAGTCGAGGAGGTCCAGGTTATACTGCCCCTTTCGAATATTGACCTCTCGCATATAGCGATCGCCGCAATCAAAGGGATGGGATCCGTTGGTCAAAACATAGAAGAAGACCAGTCCGAGCGAGAAAATGTCAATCGCACGAGTAGCACGCCGGGGCATCATGTTATCGTCAACCAAAACCGAGCCGGAGCCGCTTTGGGTGCTGGCCTCCATCATGGCACCTTCTCGAGCATCGTCGTCGAGCAGAAGCTCAGGAGCACGCCAGCCTGATGTTCCAGCGGCACGACCCGTAGTGGCGCCGAAGGATGATTGGCCACCCTCCAGCTTCTTGCAAAGTCCGAAATCAGAGACTAGCATTCTAGGCTTGCCATCCTTGCCCATATTGACCAAAATGTTCTGCGGCTTGAGGTCACGATGGACGATTCGGAGTTCATGTAGGTGGCTGATGCCGTTGGTGATCTGGTAAAGGATGTTTGGCAAATCGTGACGGCCGGCGTTGGCAAGATCCCGGAAATAGTTGGGCTTTTCGACCACGTCTGCTAATGAAGCAGCGCAACGCTCCAGGGCAATATAGAGAAATCCATCGCGGATCTGTTGGGAGTAATATCGAATAACTGGAAGTGTTAGAGTGTTGGTTCTTCAATGGCATAATAGCTTACCATTCGGGTGATCATCACTCTCTCTCAATAACCTTGTCTCTTGGGACGCGATGTCATAAAATTGGATCAGCATGCGTTTGACGGCAACCGCTCTTCCATCGAATTTGCCAGCAAAGACTAGAGTGCCATTGCTTCCTGTGCCCAATTGCTCATCTGTGTTCACCTCGATGTTTCCCATACGAATCGTCGAGCCTGTCACAGACTGCATGTCGTCATGCACGGTCATTACGTCCGGCTCGAGGCTGGGCCTCTCGCCCAGCTTCTTCGCATTGTTGACTGCATCCTCGACAGTGGCCGTAGCCGGGTCATCGCCTCGAGATAGGGAGGTTTCCTGGGCACGACCCTTGCGATGTTTGACACCCCCACGTCTACCTCTGTGAGCCTTCTTCTTCTTTTCAGGGGCTCCACCATCCTGAGTTTCATTTGTGGCCGTAGCCTTGGATTGAGGTTGAGGTTGAGGTTGAGGAGTATCGGGAGTATCTACTGACCTCTTGCCAGTCTTCCTCTTGGGCTTCGGGGTCTCTTCCCTATCGCTGAGCTCTATCTCTTTTATAGGCGTTTGGGGAAAAGTGTTGGGCTCCAATTTGGATGATTCAGGGGCGGGGACCACGGATTCTTTGACCTTCTCCTCCAAACTTTCCCTAGGTGCTGCGGGCTTGGGCTCTTCATTGGCTGGGTCGGCCAAGTAGTCAACGTTGCCGTCAGTGTCGCTGCTATCAACTTCATCCGGTTGCGCTGTGTAGACAGGGGCCTCAACAAAACCCAGTATATTCTGCAATTCGTTCCAAAAACCCCTTCTCTTCCCTCGCTGGAGGTGACGACGGATATTCTTGTTATTGAAATAGAGCAATGAAACGAATATGATGATGACCACGGGGTTGGTAATGAAATCCTTGACGCTTTGTGCAGCAATTAGAGGCAGCTTTTTGGCGTTGGTCAGGAAGGTAGGCTCATCCGAAAATGTCAGGTCCGTGGTTTTCGAGTCATTATTCTCAAAATCGTCGTGGCCATCGTATACGTCATACACTTCTGGACCTTCGATGGCACCGGCAGGCAAACTTGGCGTATGTGTGCCACCTCTGTTGTTGACGGTATCGAGGAAATGTGTGCCTACCAAGACCTTCGAGAGTTTGGTTTGGTTGATGGTGTCCCAAGAGGGAGCAATGTCCCACCAATCGGGACGGGATAGTTGAGCGATGGGGGCATGTATAATAAGAGGGTATGATCGTCCAGACATGACATACCAATCCCCAGTCCGGGTCTGGTTGAGAAAGATGCTGTTGCTGCGCATACGGGCGTGGGTCTCGTCTTGTGGGGGCATCGGCGGTTGAGGGAGGACCACAAGATCAGGGTTGCTGTCTGATGTAGCATCTCCTGGTCGGCATACATCAAAGACTCGGGCTACAGGTGCAGCGAAGTGTTCACTGAAAAGCGGCTCTGCCTTTTCGGATCTTGCGTAGTCAAACGCGTAGACCTTGCCGTCGTGCTGGCTTGTGATGTACTTCTTATCTAATGAAGACTGGTGCTGTTGAAATAGGTCACTGTCGTAGTTATTAGGGCTCCACTCAGAGTACCTGAGGGTAGCGATAGGAAGACCATCATCACGTCGCTGGATATCAACAGTATATTCGGTCCTCCCCAATGTGATCGTTCCTGTAGAGCTACACTCCTGGTTGTTTTCGTCGTACAACGTGTCGGGGCGTGCGCAGCTTTCGGCTTCGTTAACATGAGACCCTGTAGCACCGAACCACTTGAGAACTCTCCCTGTGGCTGCATCAAGAGTAATCATGGTAGTCTTCTTATCGCCAGTATAGACGACGGGTGAGCTCTCGTCGGCGTAAGGGGCCAGTTCTTCGACAAGCTTCTTCATGGTAAAGCCAGTTTTGACAAATCCACGATTGGAATCGGGGGCCCAGAGGTATATTCCACCGTCACGGTTAGGCTCAACAGCCCAAACATAATGGTCGACCTGGCGATAATTTTCATCCAGAATGGACCTCTCTGAACGGTAGTGTTTAGTCTCTACCATAGGGTGGTCGACTTCGAGATGCCAACGCTCTTTTCCGGTTCTTCGGTCGTTGGCGTATAGGTCTCCATCGACGGTCGCCAGAAGCACAAAGTCTTCCACTTCCCAATCCTTCAGACTCCGCGCAATCTGCGGCGAGGCAAGTCCAGAAGCAGGAATGCTGCTGGACCGTCGTGAAGGGTTTGGTGCTCCTACGGACTGAGCCGGAGCCAAAGTTGCGAGGGCGCTCGCATCGTCAGGGATAATTATATGTTCGTTTTCGGTTTCGTATTCTCTCTTCCAGTTCTTACGGGCAGGCTCGTTCTTCTGTTGTCGCTGTCGCTGGTTGGCAACGGAAGCCCGCCTCACATTCTTGACGGTCTCGCGGGCCGACTTAGTCACGTCAACGGGCGTCGCGGCCCATTGATGCACGGCATCATCGGCTAGCTGCTGACTGCGGCCGCCGGGGCGCTGCAGTTGTGGTAGACCTGGTTCAACTGGTCGATGCTGCTGCTGAGCATCAACAAGCTGTAGCCAGGGAAGAAGAATGATAGCAAAGGCGATGAAGAGTCTCTGTTGCTGTTGGGCCCGACGCCCCTCGCCCGGAGGTCGTCGCAGCATTTTGATCAAGGATGACGATGTGATTGATCACATGGAACCCATCGAGAGGATGAGAAGCTTAGTGCGGTGAATCGGCAAAAGCCATGGAAGGGACGAGATTCGGTCGATATCTAGGTTGGTTGGGCAGTCACGTCACACCACCGTTCGTTCGTTCGTAGGTAGGAAGGTGCGGAGCCGACGCGGCAGGAGGGGAGCGTAGAGGGTCCAAGTCGAAGCCTCCCGTCACGATTTAAACAGCAGCGAGTAACGTTATTGATAAAGATACTGATAAAAATGTGATTCTAGGTGGAATGAAAGAGCAGGTTGGAAATGGAAAACGGAGGAAAAGGTTGGGGTAGGAGCCCGGGTTTTACGAGTGACCCCTTCTTTTGCCCTGCCCTGGAATTGTTCCCTCGGGGGGTAAGAAAAAAGGTACGTATGCAGGAATCGTGTACCTTCCATTATGATGATTTTATGTTGATTCATCCTAAATATTGTATTTTCTATCCTAAGATTTTAGCATCTTTTCAAGACTTATGATGAGTCTTTGAAGATTTTATTTAGGATCATAATAGAATTACATGGCTGTAGAATAGAATTGTGATGCTTTTCTCTTTTTTTTCTCACCCTCCAGCCATTGCTGACGGGCGCCGGCCAAACCAGCATGGCACGGGCGTTACAGAGAAGGCCAGAGACTGACGAGGAATTGCACCAGTCAAGGGGAGAGAGGGGTCATGGCTTGCGCCAGGTATGAAGGCCGTGTTGCCAGTGTATTCTCACTGTAAGCGATCCAGACCATCCCACCGCAGGACGGTTGGTCCAGGGCCAAGACTCGAGAGTAAGACAGCACCGGGGGAGCAAGAAAACTTCTGACGTCGAGTCAGGGTGCCTAGTGCCAAAATGAACTGGTCTAAAGCTCTAGTAAAGTACACTAAGTACGGAGTATACCAAGTCTTTTTATCAACTTAGATGAGAAGCTCTGAGTTTTCTTGCCTCCCCTTGGCTGTAGGTACCATAGCATTGGTAAAATCTCGATCTCCAAATGTCTAGCTGTGGTCGAATCGAGGTTCCCTTGCATTGTTAAGCATGTGAAGGCTGAAGCGTCATTGAGGGTCAAAGAGCAATGCAGGGAGGAAGTAATTCTTGTGAGAAATGGATACAGGAAGACAAGGTGCTGTGTTCCCCGCTGGGAGTTATGTTGGAAGCTTTATCCTCCAATAGAGGTTCGCAATTCATCAGTTACAGTTTCATACCAGTACTCCGTAGCTGCAAAGCTGCTGGATTCACCAACCTGAATTGACTCTTCACACTGTTCTGTTCTGACTTTCTCTTTTTGTGGGCTTCGCTTGTGTGCACCCCGGATCGGATGGTCTGTGCTTCGGGGGCCCTCTGGCTTCCGCCCCGGTTCTCCCTTGATGAAACGAAGATAAACTTCGAGTTTTCTCTAGGGTAGCAAAGTTTGTCAAATTGAACTCGTCAGACGCGTAATTCATCATTTACATACTCAAGTCTGTTGCGTTTCCTAAATTGGCAATTTCAATCACGGTAGATGGAGTAGGTAACAGCAGAGGGTAATTGTAAATAAGAGGAACTAGGGGCTTCGTGTAAGGTTGCAGGCAAGCATCTCAACATTTTGTAATTCTTGATCGCTCAGTGTGAGCTAAAGCCTAAAGGATCAGATGTCGTAGCTCCTCTTGAGTGTCTTATATGTTTCGTTTTTTTTGTAATAGCATAATAATCCCCCTACATAATTTACTCATCTGTGTGTTCTCAGATAGGGTTCGCTCCCTTATCAAAGTGTGACTGGTTTTAATCCATGAACGCCAACCGAGCCGCAACCTCACTGCGATTTGATCCATTATCGAGGGAGATGGTCGTCAAATCGGACAGAAGCCCAGCAGCCATCAAGATCAAGTTGATAAGTCATAATGGTAAAAAAAGAGCCAAGATGATGACCTCAGTCTAATGACAAAGGAATGCGGTCCGGGGCATGCCCCGCCCGATAGTCCAGCACTCTTCCCAATGCACTACTCAACCCAACCTCAAGCTGGTCCTTTCTCCTCAGCATCTCGAACTCACAATCAGGCGCATAAGATGCCAGTTCTTCAATAAACATGTCCAGTGCCGGTTGAAATCGCTGGAAGCAATCCCCAAAGTGGTCGATAAAGCCGTCTCTCGATATACTCTCCAGATCTCTCACTAGCATTGTGATGAGCTTTGATTGGTCGATGCCAAACTGGAAAGGAATGTCAGTATAAGTTGATCAAGGGTGGCTCCAAACCATCTATCATGTCTCACAACGAGCACAACAGATATGTTACGTACTAAGTCGAACATGGAACAAATACCCTTCTGATTTTCATACGAGAAAGGGGTTTGGGGCCGATCGCCAACCTTGTCGAACGCCTGCTGGACCCCTTCAATCATATCTCGACATCGGAGGTATGTATTCTTCCAAAAGGTCAGTATATGTCAAGTAAATACGGCAAAACCTGTAGTACCCCTATTATTTCGACTTCTACACCATGGCCTCCAATATTACTGGCAGTAAAATATATGTCAGATGCTAAACGGCTGACCTCCCTAATGACCGCATATATATCCTCTGGAGTTGTAACAGCTGCAAAAACGGGAGGCGTAACTGGATCAAGTATTGATGTGGCGACAGGTGAAGTAATTATTGAAGTCGTTGACGAAGCTACTGGAGAAGCATATGTTGTGGCTATGGCAGTAATGCCACTGAGAATGAGGAGGGCGTCGCGCATCATGCAGGGAGAACTGAGCAATGGTTCAGGCAGAAGGTTGAAATATCGATGATACTGATATAAAGTCGTGCTCGATCGAGAGAGAATCGGTTGCTATCTAAAGACGCGATATCGTAGGAGTGATCTGATATAAGGTACAATTAATGGCAAATACGGAGAGCTGAGTTTTGGAGTGCTGAGCCCAGTCGCAAGCAGACCGCTTGACACATTAAATAACCCAGTTCATAACCAGGCCTGCCCCTTTCTTGGATATAAGCCGCTATCAGCCCACACGTGGAAATATTTAGTATTGATGTTTATATGTATTAATCTGAGGACATTTAATATGAAGTGGCGGAAATGTATGGTCCCTAGCGGTTGCAGTCCGATTTGGGCAGGCTGCGTGCGACAAACACCCGAGACCTGTACGCCGCTCCGAAGTCATCGCCGAGCTGGGACGGATATCACGGTTCGTGGTAGGGCTTTCGGACGGCAGATTTGCTTTGGTGATATCTTGGCATCAAGCACATTGAGGACATCGCCAAGAAGAGAGGCTGACCGTCAGGGAAACGTAGATATGTACTCCGTACGAAAGCGAATATCGAGGATAGCAGAGACATCAAGAGGTTGTTAAGAATACGTGAAAGTGCCGAGACAGTCTCTCATGTTCTCTTGGCAAATATTCGAATATGAAAACAAGTTGCCTTGGTGCTGGAACAAACAAGTTTGTTGTTGAGAGTGTGAATTTGACAAGGATCCCCCCCGGAGAAGCCAAGACTTTCAGCTGCTGTCTTGGGCCAGAAGATGTCGTTGTGCATCGTCAAAGGACAAGTGATGAGATGAATATGTTGAGCAACACCTTCGTCTCTTGGCGATAGCACCTGTGCCTTCGAGAAACAACAGGGCAGAATGGTGTACATTGCTATTGCTACGCCTAACTTCGTTCGCTACCTCAAGAGTCAAGACCCAATCACCCCAGTCGCTATGCCACTTCATATTCCTAGTTCAATGCCCGACATCCTCGGGATACTAACACCAACCATGGTACAAAATGACCTGCCACTATTTACACACGGACTCTATCAAAAATGACTTTAGCCCCATTGCACAAGGACCTTCTTGCCCTTCTTACCGCCCTTTTTCTTGCCACCAGCCTCGCCATCCTCGGCCGGCTCTTCACCAGCTGGTGTATTTGAGCCGCTACCACCCCATTGGAAACCAGTTTCACGACTTCCATAGTCGCGACGCACGGCCCGGCCGTTTCCATAACCAAAGATTGTAGTGGTAGGCTTTGGCGCTGTGGGAAGAGCTGGGAAAGCATCCTCGCCAGTCGGACGAGGAGCAGGACGGGGACGGTTGAGGGTTGTGGATTGTGAGGACGAAGGAGTGGGGGTCGTCCAGTTGGAGCGAGAGGCAGATGATGAGGAGTTACCAGCCGAGGGAAGAGACGGGAATGCGTTGGAGGATGATGGGGGAGCACTGACAGCTGGACGAGAGGCCCACGATGAGGCTCCGCTAGAGGACACAGGTGCAGGGCCACCGAGTCTTGTGCTGTTCTTGAGCTTCAAGACACGGTTTGAGTACTTTTGTGTCGCCTTTGCATTAGGAACTGCTGGGTTGGCAGATGCTGCATTGGCCCAACCACTTGAACTCGAGGTTGCGCCATGCATACCACTTAGTCCAGGCAGACTGGGGTAGTCTTCGTTGATGGCACGCCAGTCCTGCCAGGCTTTTCGAAGAGCATCGGCCTTGTTCTTGTCCTCATAGAGATCCGCAACCTCTCGAACCATTGTACCCAGAGCGTTTGAGGAAGTATCGGCGAAGAGAGTGAAGAAAGCATCGATGAGTTGAGGTGCGGTAAGTCCGCCTTGGCGATATGAAGAGATGTGGTTTCGGAATGTTGCCATGCGCTGCGCATCGTTGCCGAGAAGGTTTGATGCTCGTTCGACAACAGCACCGTGGCGAACAAGTCTGGCACGCTCCTCGGGGCTGAGGTTGGCAGGATCCGGAACAGTAGCAGATTCGATGGGATTAGCAAGGTTTGTCTGACTGGCCCGAGGAGTGTTTGATGAGCTTCCACCACGAGATTGTGACGAGGCTTGAGCGGGTGTGGGTGAAGGCGCAGAGAGTGCACCGCCGAATGTGCGATTGGACACAGATTGCGCAGAATGGATGGCCATTTGTCGCTGGAACGCAATCTCATCTCGTCGCAATGGCTGGGCGGAGCTCGCAGGAACCGGTTCCATATTAGGGTCGCGGCCTCTGTTTCCTCCTCTTCGCCCATCTCTGCCTCCCCGTCGTCCTTCTTCTCTCCCACTACCGCCTCCGCCTCTCTCCTGCTGATATGGCGTCCGAATGTCGAATCCTGAGATGTTGACTACTCGTGCGTCTCTGCCTGTTGCCTTACCACCATGATCACTCAATTGGTGAGCCTGTAAGTCCAGTTCCGACTCAAAGACTACAAACTTCTTCTCCAAACATTCTCGGTCACTGCAGAGGTAATGATCCTTCTTGAAATGCTCCTCGAGTGCATTGTAGTCGAGGTAGTAGTGGGGATGTCGTGAGTCTCGCCTATCGCAAATAAAGCAGCGTTCATGCTTCATCCGACAATGCTCGTACAGCTTGTCGTCGTCGTAAAACCGCTCTCCACAGAACCCACATAGAGGGTGACCCTTGAAGCCTGTTTGGTCAGCCGCGCCGGGCTTATCGTCTCCATGACGCATGTGCTTCTCCAGTTCCTTATCCGCAAATAGCTCATGCTCATGTGTGAATACCCTCTTGTTACGAGTGCATAGATCGCACATGCGCTTGCGGTGAGCGGACTTGACATGGCGGTGCAAGTCAGGCCAGCCGAGGCCAGCGAAATCGCACGATGCGTCGGGGCAGTTATATCGCAGGAGGAGAACTGTATCGCCCACAATATCCTCTTTTGTGTACTTGATTCCGATGTTGCTGTCGGTGGTTGTGATGTCCTTTTCTGTGTAATCCTCAAAACGTTTCTCGGGGTCGTCGGTAAAGATGACATAGGGAGCTGGGGTCTAGAACACTGTTAACGATGGAGCCCTTGTCAGGGGTACAGAAAAGGGCAACATACACGGCAGTGAGCGCAGTCCTTTGTCTTATAAAGGGCTCTCATGCGTAAACCGCAAATATGGCATGTTGTATGGTTACAAGGCGCAATAGAGTGGTGAGCGACTGGGTTCGCGCAGATAAAGCACACCTCATCATCCTCGGCGGCTTCAGCTGCTTTGCCTGCAGCCATGGCGTGAGCTCTGGAAGCTGCAGCTGCAACATCTTGAGCAGCCGGGTTTGCGGGAGCATTGGGCACGTTGGCGTTGCTACCACCACGGCCACGCCGTTGGCCGCCTCGTCGGTTCTGGTTACCCTTTCCTCGGCCTCGGCCTCTGTTGCGCTGACCGTCGCCTTGTGGTTGAGACTCGGAAGACGTCGCTCCAGTATTGCTGTCTCCTTCCGGTGAAGCCATTTTGGGCTGTCCCGAGCTTTCGGAAGGCTTTCGGAAGCTGGAATGTTTGCGAATTCGGACAATGTAGAAGTCAAGGGGGCCAGAACTATGATTATGTCGCTCGGTAGAGGGGTAGTCGCTGTATCGAAATAGAAAGCTGCCAAGTGCACGAGTAGAACTACGGGTAAATAGAAAGTATGAGCGGCCTTTTGGTGAGGCCGTACTGGTGTGCTATTATTGTATGAATGTAAAATGGTTGTAGTTTCAAGGTGAATCGCGAAGGCGAGATGATGATGTCGACCAGATTTTATTTAGCATTCCCTCTCTGAAATGGCGGGGCAGACCAGTGACGGAACTGCCCTGTTGTGGCGCGAAGCCACTTCCATCTGCGTCTGTGGCTGAGTAATCTCGCCTAAAACTCACAAGCATTGGGGCGATGCTCAGATTGGGCCCTTTGATTGGCTCTGAAACCATCATTCAATACTGGGAGTCACCGGCCAGAAAGATCCCAGCCTGGAGTGACAAAGGCTCGCATTGGCATCTATTGACTCATTAAGGCTCATCAAAGCTGGGCCTAGCGACAATAGCTTGACGCTATCTCTTGAATTAACAGGCTTTACTTCTTTTCATCCTCCATCAGTCATTGATCGGAGTCCAACGGCCGTAAGCCACGACATGCCTCAAACTTCCATCAACAGCAAGCATGGGTATCAACACAGCGCAAGGCACCTTGTTCAATACACTTGCTCAGTCGAGGCACTGACGATCCCCGAATACATTGAATTAGCATAAGACAAGTCAAACTATAAGCTTTCATAAGTTCTCAAATCGTTGCACAACAGGGGATTTAAAGCCAAGATATTGTAAACTGAAGAAAATAGTATCATAAACTATACATTATAGGAAAACTATCAAGCCTGATAGTACGGCTTGACTTGTTCCTCAGACCAATTCCAGAAGAACTCTGCCATGCCTGTTCCCCCTTCAGCTTCGGGTAAAGCGCCCTTCTCAAGATCTGGGCGGATAGGCATGAATCGACCCCATGGAACCACTTGAGAGAATTGTCAGCAAATGCTTGGGCTCGCTTCCGCATAAGGAAAAGGAAATGCGTACCCCAAATACCGGATTTCTCGATTGTGATGTCTTCAGAAAAGGCAGCAAATAGCTCTGTGTACGCGCCATAGATAGGAGCATAGGTGGTAATGGTTCTAGGATAGTACATATACCAGGGTGAGGTGCGATCAAGTTCGCTTGCTAGATTGCCAGGGTTCAAAGACTGGGTTCAATGTTAGTTCACTCCGTATGGATCGCTCGGTTGTCATAGAATAGAACGTACCACGCTCACGATGCCATCATCTTTGAACCTCCTGGCGAACTCTGTGTTGTGGTAGAAGTTGCCAGCCTTGCTTGTTGCGTACTTGAACACCAGGTTTCGTGGCTCATGGTAATCGAGGTTATCACGCTCAAATCCATTCTTCGGGGCGAGAACATCCGCCGCTGAGCTAGACACCCAGATCACACGAACAGAATTCTTGGGCGCCGACTTCGCCGTCTGTTGAAGAAGAGGAGTGAGGTACTTGGTGAACAAGAAATGACCAAGACAATTGACTCCAAGCTGGAGCTCGTACCCCTGCACAGTCTTGGATCCCTCTGGTGGTGTCATAACTCCCGCATTGTTGAACAGAATATCAAGTCTGCTCTCAGCTTCAAGGAACGACTTGGCTGAAGGCCCAATTGTTGTTAGATCTGCGAGGTCGAGTTTGAGAAACTTGAGGGTGCCCTTCGACTCAGGGTGCTGCTTCTTGATGCCCTCAATGGCAGCCTCACCCTTGTCTGGGCTACGGGCAGCGACCCAGACGGTTGCATTCTTGCTGTAAAGAACCTGGGCAATCTCGCGACCGACTCCAGTGTTTGCTCCGGTGACAATGGTCACTTTTCCTGTAAGATCGGGGACATTTGCCTCTGTGAATTTGGGCTTGGGGGGGAATGCCTGACTAAGGGCATCCAAAGGTCTTGCAGGCAGTGGCATAATGAAGGGTTATAAAGAAGTCGTCAATAGCTGAGAGAACAACAAGTTGGATGGCAGAATCAATGACACAAAGATAACAACTTCCATGATCTCACAAATCACGGGGTAGCAACCGGCAACGCGGGGCAATCGACTACCCGAAAACCGGAGCCTAAGTTTAAATCCGTGCTTTGAAGAAAGGATTGCATAATTGGAAGCTCTCGAAAGGCGGACATGAGATACAAATGTGACACATGAATAATAGAGAAGCTGTATTTTGACTTACAAACATCAAGGTCTCACAGGAACGTGAGAGTCCCCATTTATGCAAGTGCTTACGCTGTTTGAAACCACTTGGGTGCAGCACAGATTGAGTGGCTTGAGTGGGGAGTACAGATCACAGGGTACCTAGACAATCCACTTTCAATCAGGGTGTAATCAACAATTCTTTTTCAGAGGTGCATGCTTCAAAGGTATTATCATCAAATACTAGAGTTCTAGAGCAATCCCACCCTCACGTAGATCGAGTTTTGCAAGTAATATCCTCCCATTGTAGGGTAGTCTTTATCCCCACCCATAATGTCCCTGAATCACCACCCAAGTGGTACGAAAGAGACAATCTTGAGCCTTTCGGAATTCTTTGGGATTCATTATATAGCACCTAGCCCAATTGCCAATAGCTAGATAAGAAACACTTTACCGGTACGCCGCCGCGCGCCCAAACGCTTTCATCGAAACCTTTGCAGAGGGATTATGCTTTCCGCAGATGTAGTCGCTCTGCCGTTTATTCCTCGCCAACCGGGTAAAGATGGCTACCGATATCCTTGTTCATCCGAAACATGTCAACTCTGGCCTGCTTAAAGACTGCTTGCATCTTCTCGTCGCAAATGATTTGACGTTTGTCATTCGGGTCTTGAAGGTCGTTTGCTTTAATGTGTTCCCAGAGCTTCTTGACAACTTGAGGTCGTGAGAGCTAGAATTGTGTTAGCATTGGCTCTGCCCTAGCTGCATGTAATTATCTAGATGGCAAGACTAGCTGCAAGACATAGACTGGATAGTCCGGATCAGGATAGAGGCGGCCAGCCCCTTCAGGCAATTATCTGATCTCGTCAAGACATGGGCTGAATAGACAAAGCCATGGCACAACCTCACGAGAGATCTAGGATAAAGCCCTGTGCAGTATACAAAGAAATCGTTCACGTACCTGCGTCTCGCCAACAAGTTCAGAGAGGGTTTCGCTCAAGTTGAAAGGTTTCTGGAAACCACCACCAGCCTTTCTCTTCTTGCCAACCTCACCATCGGCTGGTTCGAGGTCGCTGTCGTCGTCGGCTTTGACCTTCTTCGCACTTTTCTTGCGCGGCGCCGCCTTCTTCTTGGTAGGTTTTGCCTTATCACCCCCTCGAGTCTTGCGCCCTCTGGCCAAGCTGTTTTCTTGTGCCTGGAGTTGCGCGGCCAGCTTGGCGTCCGCATCTTCAGCCGATGAAGATCGCTTAATCTTCTTTCGTGAAGGTTCCGGGGTGGCGGATTGCTCGGTCTCGCCTACATCGGATGTACCGTTGGCCGCATAGTCGACAGTGGAGGGGGGTTCGATTCCGTTGTTGGCCCCGGATACCGCGTCGAACCGAGCTTCAATAAGTCGTTTGATGGCGTTCTAGCAAGTCAGCAGGCGAAAAGTATAGGGCAATACCAAATGGAGCGGCGAGGCAATGCTTGTGTTTGTCGGCATACCTTCTGCTCGCTCAGATCTTGGCCGCCGAGCTTGTTCTCTAACCCCTGCCGGATCTTCTTTCGTGAGATGGTCTCAAGGTCGGACGTCTCAAGGATGTCATCAATGATAGCGGTATAGCGCTCGAGCTCTTCGGTAGTCACTGTTGTTATATGGTGTTATTCAAGGTCCAAGGTCGCGATGAAGGGGGTCTGTGCCAAGGGGTGGCAGGGCAACTTACAAGGGACACTCATGATGATGATGATGTTGCTCGCAGCACGACCGCTCAGTTGTGTAGAGTTGTACAGGAAAAGGTCGGCAAGAAAGGCAGCTCGGTTGCAGCTACAAGACGAGAGATGGTCCCAAACGGCGGGGGGTTATGCGCATACAAACAGCGACACCTGCAGCCGTCCGTCTGTGAAGAAGGATGATGGAATGCGATCGCGGCAATGGTGGAGAATGCGCCCTGGGTTGCCTGTATCAAAGCATGTCCCAAATTTAATGCGCGTGCGTGCTCCCGGTAATGCGACGATTGCTTTCTTAAGCCAACGCGGTCAAGTATGCGTGATGGTTGGTCGCCTGGGTCCCGCGGTCGGTCGATTGCAGTGGACGAACCGCGGCATGAAACGATGAACAGTGAAGTAAAATGATGGAATAGCCAAGGTG
Source organism: Fusarium sp. HKF-74 (assembly GCA_021223625.1). Lineage (NCBI taxonomy): Eukaryota > Fungi > Ascomycota > Sordariomycetes > Hypocreales > Nectriaceae > Fusarium > Fusarium sp. HKF-74. The sequence goes on from JAJFAS010000059.1 coordinate 246,010, forward strand.
AATGTAGCCTAAAAGGGAGTAAATGGGAGATAAAGAGTTTCTAGAAAAAAGCGATGTTTGGATAGGGCTTAATGAAGCTATCGTGGGCTTACGCCAATTTGTTGTGTACGGAGGAAGTTAATGTTCACCCGCAACCTTGGAAGTCATGGAAAGCAAGCAAAGCCACCGATCTCAGTCCGATGAGGCTGCTGAGGCTCTCATTGCCGTGGCTGGTGACCAGGGGTTTGGCCAATGAACCTTGCGTAGCGTTAAGTCGCCAACCGAAAAGGGTAAGGTTCAAGACCTGAGACGGGAGGAAGCGTGCCTCATCCACATTGGCCCTGCCATTGTGTGTTTTCATTGAGGTCACGTGGGGTATGCCTTTTGTCTTTGGTGGTGTTTTCCCAGGTCTCTGGGTCCACCGTCTCGCTTCACGACTGGCTGAGGATGATGAGTTACCCAGGCCTCTAAGCTGGACTAATTATTCTGATCAGAGTTCTCTGATAACACTGGAAACGATGCTGACTGAAGGGTTTCGAAAGGCAAAGACATTATTCATTATGATGGCGATATCATTCGTCCACTCCAACCCGTCCAAGAGATGAAACCAGGCCTGAATCCAGATCTCTTAACAAGTCGCCCCAGAGGAGTCCACCTGGTGTGTCGACAGTCCACATATCCTCATTAAATGTCGCGTCAAAACCTGCGTTGTATAAAGCTTCCTCACCAACACTCATAATCTGATGACTACTCGGCTCCACCGCAGTATCCAAAGTTTCCGGGCTTTTCTGGTTACTGACTGGTGTCGTCGCGGGTGTAGTGAGACCAAGCCTTGCTCTGAATGACTCCACGAGTTCTAAACATTTGATCTTGAGACTGTTGGTCAACTGCACACCTGCTTTGGATCCAAATATCTCAAAAACCCTCGCAGCTAGTGTCAACGTCTTCCGCGCCGTGGGGGACATTGGGCAGATGGGATATCCGCAAGAGAAACCAGCTAAGGCAAAAGTGGCGGTACGCTGCCAGTCAAATACTTGAAAGCACCCAGCAAGAATACCGGAATCCCTGCTGATCTGGTTTAGCATATTTGTTACCATGATCCCGGAGTTCACACAAGTGATGCAGTGGTTATCACTATTAAAAGTGCCCAATGCTGGTGTTGGTAGAAATGAGTTGAAAGTTCGAGTTAGCATAATGACTAAGGAATGGTAGTCAAATTCCAGCACTAGCCGTTGTCTCTGAAGCCAAAGGGGATCGCCCTGGCTGAGATCCAGCGGCGAGCGATCAACTGAGAAGGGTACACCTTGCACACGTGGTGTTTTGAGACTACTGGGGAGTTCCTCAACCCAGGTCTTGAGACGCTTAAGCTGCTCATAAAGATACTTGGCGCACTTCTCCCGTGATGAAGGGTGCTGATAAAAGTCGGGCTGATCAATTTCCGAAAGAACATCCTCCATAACCCTCGCAAATTCAGTATGAATCTCACGAACGACCTGAAATAGGCCTTGCCTCTCATGCTGAAACCGAAGCCAATTGATACCTGAAGACTGCGAAAGGGTGAAATTTGGACCGGCAAGTTCAGCGATACTGTCGGATTCTGGGTGTTCACGCTCATACAGACGGGGCTCTGAAATTGCGAAGGGCCGCCCCAAATGCAGAGAAACCTGTGTGTCCAAGGTGATAAGACATCTCCATAAGCGCGAGCCTGGCTTTACGCAAGTTGAAACTTCGTTGTCTTGGGTCTTATCGTCGCTATCGAATTGCAGGCCAAGTGACTCTGCTGCAGCTACGGCAGATCGAATCATCATGTAGGCCGAGTTTTCTCGATTCAAAGCCAACAGGTATATGGCACTGAGAAAATAGCATTGCGTCGACTGTAAAGACGGACAATCCAAATATTGAACCAGCACCTGCTGAGCTCGCAGGTAGAAGTCGAAACCAGGCTGATCAGGTACAAGGACATTGTCACAAGTTGTGTATGAGGACCCAAACTGTATACACAAGGCGATCACAATATCTACCAAGGGGCATGCCTGTCTTTTTGTGTTGTCAATCCAGAGCGAGTCGTAAAGTTGTCGAAAAGTAGCCTCCTCGATCACTGGATAAATCGCATGATAGCCCTGCCAGTAAAGGTCGAGGAGAGCGTCTTGTTGTTCACGCTGCAATCGGTCGCAATCAAGCGGAGATGAAGTAGCTGGTAGCTTTTGGCTTGACAGGACATTTGTATCAAAGCTCAATTTGGTGAAAGTCGATAATCGATGAATGAAATACGCCAGCGATGATGGACCGTACTGGATGCCATTCACTTGAACCCCTCTCCACGTTAACGGACGTTTACACACAGAACCGGTATTTTGAGGCAAAGGAGGTGGGCTTAGTAACTTGTTCTCAAGCTGCTGTACCTGACTTCTCAGCCGTTGAACTTCTCTACGTCCTTGTCAGCTTTGCGCCCTTCGTTAGACTCAGGTCTACTCACCTCGTAGCAGCGGCAACACTCTTGAAATCATCGCGCCCTGAGTTTACACATTCTCTATTGGCTTGTTTGCAGTTCCGACAAGGTCGGGTAGAATCGCATTTCACTCGGGTCAAGCGACACCAGTCACAGGCGCGTGAGACCTGGGCCCTCTTGGGGCGGGGTTGTGAGGTTGGTGGAGAAGGAGGTTTCCCGCTTGAAAGGGAATTCGAAGTTGTTATGTCAAATGTGGTGAACATTGAGATACTGGAAGCAGTCGATATGTTCTAGCATGAGAACGTGATGACTGTAGTATGTTGGATTCTGACAGTCTGCATAACTACCGAATTCCTGGGCAGGGCTGAGCATGGATGAGTCAGGAATATAGATGTTAGTGCATCCCATGAACATTTGTAATCAGCGGAAACCCGACCGGACACAGCAAGGCATAGGGATATGGTATTAATAGCTCGAACATGAAATATTACAGACTGGCCCATCGTGAGATATTACATTCCTGATTATAATGACTAAGGTCTTTGGAGTTGGCAAAGATGGGAAGAGGAGGCCACACATGTACATAGTCGCCTTAACAAACATCGCATATAAGGTAGCGGAAAACGACCGGTAGCGATATGTTTACTGTTCACTCCTGAGTTTCTACTGTGCGAAGAATCTGGCCATTTAAATGAATGTATTCAGTTTTCTCTGCCTGCAGAAAAGTCCTGTCGAATTGAAAGACGACATCAAGAATTGCGAGACTTGCGAGTCAATGACAGAGAACAGCCAATGGTAGATCTCTATACATAACAGGATCACCAAAAGAGGAAGTCGGGGAAAACTCCGAAAACTCCTTATGGATCGAATGTTAAGAAGGTAGCATAAACGTTTATCACCTCTTGAAGCGAGGCAAACTACGGGATGCCTGCGTTTGTGCTTCTATTACCTTAATCGGGATCTAAAAGGCGAGCGACATGCATCCTCCCGTTCCATAAAATGAACTGCAGAGAAGGTGCAGATGACAATTTCCCAAACAATGGAGCCTTCTTGATTTGTTGAACACTGCGTCATGGGCAACCACCTCTTGAGGAAGGAAGAGACAGTAACATCCATGAAAGATGTCTCGCGTGATGGAATTAACCTTTCAATCTACCTCAGGTAATGCATTGAAAGAATTCCTCGCCTTTCGGTTCTTTGTCAACCTCTTGTTTCCTTGAAGCTTTCACTCTGAAAGGATAGTGGAAGGAGAAATCTGCAAGGATGATACACATTTGCCTTCTCCTTTTTGCCCTGGCTGTATGTGCGATACCTATCAAGGACACCGCAACGCAGACCTTGGTCTTCTGCGGTGAGCCGGACAAGAGTAACTATACACTCATCCAAAGTACGGCAAGCCCTCAAAGACGCAGTTATGTTGATGATCTGACCTGAATTCATAGATCCTTTCCTCGGCGACTTGGACATTGGTCAACCAGGTATCACCCTTGAAACTGCTTATGGTGACGGAACTCCTCGCTGGTTCATGGTGTATCAAAACGGAATGGACGTGAAGCCGTATCGCGCGATGAAGGTATGTTGCCAGCCCATGGTTTACTTACAAGGTAGGCTTTGAACTAACGGCATTCAAGGTTTCTTCCAATACAACTGTATTTGTTGACTTGACAACATGGTGCCCAACATTCTCTGGAAGACTCGTCCGCGGTAACTATATAGATTTTGATGGCGGCGCACACAATCTAGGTACATGGGCAGAGGTGAACTGGCAGAGCTATCCACTGGTGTATGGTGGGGTGTCTGTCATTGAAGGTCATATACGACACCAAACTATTTATCGAGGAAGCTAACACTACGCAGGCAACGACGGGCCCATCCTCTTACAATCAGAAGACCCCAACACCCCTTCCAGGGGCTTCACTGAAGACATTATTCCTCGAGCCCCAAAAGAATGTAGAGTGAAAAAGGACAGCGGAGGCATGGCGCTGAAACCAACCGACAAGGATGGATACGACGAAGTAACGAGGAAATTCACGAAACGACAATTGGACAGCCACAAGGTATCTATCGATAAGACCTATACTGCGACGGTCATGTCCCACAACGGAAGGTTCAAGATTGTTTTTCTCCACGGGAACCACTAGATAGAGCAGCCCTGACATATGAGTTCAGGCAGCTGCGTCATTGCTTGGGGCTTCAGGAAGGAATTGTTTTTTAAGGTTTAAAGTGTATCTGGGATTATAGAAGACATGTTGTAATCTCTAGGCACTTCGAAAGGAGAAGTAGTCGAGATGGTTGAAGCGGGTTAACTTTACCTCATATGGTAGCTAAAAAGAGAGCACCGAGATCGATGCGATTCACCCCACATTCTGCAAACCAAGTTCAAGAAGGTTATCCGCGGGGTAGACACACTCATGATGATAACGTTCTAGACTTATTAAAACAAGGTTTAGTAACTGAAGCACCGGCCCGGTTGAGGATGGTTATCTGGCAGAGAATAATTAACATATATTTTGAGCGGACGAAACTTACATAGCCAATTGCTTTCACTAGAAGCACATTTCTAGTCAGGATGACTGACACCGAGACCATCCTACGATCAAATAGAGCAGCCATGAACTTCGACTTTCTTGCAGCGAAGTCAATGTTATCACGAACGGCAAAGCATAGTCATGAAAGTGGGGGATTGGGGAAATAGCACAGAACAAAAAATGTCTTTTATTAATCTTGATTGATTCAGCGTTCTCTTGGCATTATTGCAATGAGTCACATAGAGCCCACATCGGTAGTCAATGGAGTACCCAACTCATCGACCCTTCCATCAGCTCCTATCATGATCTCAGATAAGTAATTACACTGCTTCCCCATCGTACCGCGCTCTTGTAAGTCCACATGCCGGGAGCATTGCCCTTGGCGAGTCCCTCAATAGCATCGGCAAAAGCAGGCCCGAGACCCTCGTCCTTGATCTGACGCACAGGGTAGAGGTAAGTTTTGAAGGAGAAAAGGATGGCTCGTGTCTTGGGCAGACGAGTTAGAGTTTGGAGTTCTATGCGAAGGAAAGTCTGTGTGCATATATTAGTGAGAAAATATAGTCATGGGACAGCGCGTCCTACCTTTTCAATATCGACATCTTCATCATTTTCGTACTTGTCATCGCCAGTTATGTGGTTGCCCTGGCAGTTGAACAGTTCTGTATGGGTTTGGACGGACCACTGCAGAATGTTAGCTTCACTACAGTGTGCTGGCCTCGGAGATTCCTCACGTTTGTTCGTTTGACACTCTTTCCAACTTCCAGCTTCGAAAAGAACTTCTCCATACTGGAGCCGATCTTCTCATATGACGGCACAGGTGCATGGATCTCCACAAGCGTTTTACCAAGCTTAGACGAGGGATCGAAGCCCGATGGAAAGCAACACATGAATGCAACCGAGCGGTGGCCTTCTGGAGTCTCCTGCAACAAGAAGATATCTTCTTCGACAGTCTCCCCGAGTACGCGCAGCGCCGCATCCATATTGCCCTCAGGCAGCGTGGGGAAGGAAATTCCCGTAGCGAGATTCTCGCACATGGAGTTGTCCTTTGAGAGTTTGAAGATGGTAGGGAAGCGCTTGGGGAGCTGTTCAGATAGGAGATAAGTGTAAAGCTCACGCACAGCGGCGTCACCTTCGGGAGTGCAGCCGTGAACGGTAGAGCCATGGGTGGCAATGATACTTCGTCGATGTGTAACGCGGTCAAGGTAATCTTCGTCAATTGTGATGAGTTCTGATGGCGTATCTGCTCGAATAGCTATCAAGACAGTCAGAGAAGGGGACTTTATTGTCCGGCGAAGAGCACATACCCATCGTTATGTGGTATGTTGGTTTGAATGGCCGTAACTGACGCCTGGGTGCAGTCTTCCAGTCGAAACCGTGTAAAGGTTCAATGGCTAGCACTTTTTCAGGTGGTACCATCTCAGCCTCGGCAGCTTGCAAGTGCTGTCTGCGATGGCGCATCCATCTCTTTGCCTATTGTTTTGTTGGTCAACTACGAAAGTTCATGATGTAAGTTAGTCAACTCACAGTGGTGGTGACGACCCAGATTGATAAGAAAACAGCGGCGGGGAGAAAAAGTAGATTTGCAAAAGGCTGCAGAGAGCTATTGAGCTGATACAAGAAAGTCATCTTTGGGACTGAGGTGGAATTGAGTGAGAGCTGGTGTTATCAAGGGTCTTGACGGCAACCAAGACCCTTTTATCTTGGTCCAAATGCCCTTTGTATAGTCAGTCACTAAAGATTTGGAGTCCATTGTTCTCCGCACGCCGATACCGCATGGAGCTCTAGCCTGATAAACTCTCAATCATTAGCTCTCTGTGATGGAGGGTGTGGTACCTTTTGGGGTAGAGATCAGAAGACCCCTCTTGTTCTCATATTAATGCCGGGATAAGGAAAGGCTCATTAGCATTATTATCTACAAAACCAGTCTATCTCTCCGTCCCATATGTCATCTGGTATCATTCGTCGTATATACAAATCCGGCACGACCGGGAACACTATTATGTCTAGTCCAATCTCGTGTCTTATCATAATTCCCACATCAGTTCTATCACTTCATCCTTCATCTCTTCGATCTTGGGTGGCGTCTTCTTGGGGCCTTTAGATTTCTCGTCCGGGCCGGGGATATCATCTTCGAGACGGTGAATGTAAATTTGCCGGATATTCTTGCCAACCACTTCGGTATCGACTAGATGATAGCTCTTCTTCAAGCGACGATCCATCTTCGATCTCATTGGGCTCAGACTCCAGTCGAAACCTTCAGCGCCCTCCCAGCTTCCCTCCATCTTGTTCAAGTCCACACTTTCCAAGCCTGCAGAGTATTGGACTATGCTGTATCCATTTGTAAAAACAGTGTCGGAGCCAAAAGCGAAGCGTTGCAGAAAACAACTTCCACAAAATTCGGAGATCTTGACCATCTTGTCAACAGGGGCCTGGTGCCACGACTTCCAGTGATGCAAAGTCATTGGCAGACGACCGGACTCATAGAAACCGCTCATGTCTCCACCCATATCCAACTGGTGAAGCCCTTTTACAACAGTGAGCTTTGTCTTGGTCTTGCTGTAGATGCATTGCTTGAGAAGACCATCGCCTTGGGGCACATGATCAACTTTGAGGCATTCCTCCAGATGAGGGTCAAGCTCGCGAAGAAGGGCTGGGCTGAGGAAGATTCCTGCTCCCCCAAAACCCATGTAGCCATGGTGCTTGACTGCATCGTAGTTCTCCGACAACCCACCCACGTATGCTGGAAGCTTGTGGTCGTATTTGCCTAGAATCTTGCTCATAGGATAAAGAGAAGGAAAGAAGGTATCATCGTCGACAATGGCAGTCCACTGCGTCTTTGGGGTAACATGCGCAAGAAGATCGCGGACAATTGCAAAGTGCTGCTCGTTGGAGGTGATGGCCTTGTTCCATGGATCCTTGATGCTGAGTTCAATCCCGCGCTGACGGAACTGCTCAGTGACTTGTTTGTACTTGGACTCGTCGCCGGGATCGGTGATAACGGCCAGTAATTGCGCGTGTGTATTCCCGAGCCAACTCTCAAACTGCGACATGGATTCGTTTAATCGATCAAGATTTGTTGCAACACCAAACAAGAATCCAGAGTAGTCCTGCTGAGGGTACGGTGGAGGTACTTTGAGAGTGACTGGTTCGCAAGTCGATTCGGTCCATCCTTCACAAGCCTGGTCAAGTTGAACGATTTGGCCGCTCTTGATCAAGGCATCCGGGTTCTGCGATACAACTTGGCTATCAAGCTTCTTGTCTACGACAGGGCGGATGCAGCGCTTCTGGTATATAATGTCTCTCGTTAGGCCGTACGAGGGGCGTCGTAGATGATCGAGAGTTGGGGAACACGGTGGTGTATGATAAAAGTCCGGGCGATCGGGTTGTGGGGGTTCTTCGAAACTGAACGGTAATGACAAAAGTCCTGCGTAGTTGAGGAGGAGAACAGTTATAACGGCGAAGGCTAGAGCGGCACTTCTGCGCCGACCGGAGCGATTTCGAGAAATCATGACTGATGTCATAAATATCGCAATCTATGATCGAGAAAAATGATATAACGTCGTCGGTAGCATCGATATTCGTCTTCGTAAGGTAGGTCGCGAAGTGCTCGTTCGGTCGCTTGTACTGAACAAACTTGTCTCAAAGTATTGTCGCAAGAAGCCGCAGTCTCATGTATGTGAAGGACGAGAACCAAGTTTTGTCGATCAGAAGTTGTTGCAATCAGGTGCAGCTAAAGAATTTAGACAAAGCTTGGCGCAGATTAGGATAGCAAGTATTGACGATGGTAGGTGTATGTGCGAAAGAAAGAAAGTACAGATATACGGATAAAATATATAGAAAAACTGCAATATGCACTCTTGAAATCGAAGAGTATGAGATGGCGACGCAGACGCAACACAAACAAAAGCAAAGAAGATGCGATTGAATGGGGGGGATGCAGATCCGAGATAACGAAATCTTGGGAGATCAAAATGTTAGGGGTTGCCCACTAAATTTAGATATGTGGGGCTTACCCGCAATCACAGGAGTCTCAGGAGAGCCCAACTACCAACAGAGTCTCACGAGTGAGTTGACCCTGTTCACTTTAAAATCGTCCAGCGATTCATTCATTCAGTCGGCAAATGTGATCATCGTCCCGCAGGGATAGATATAAGCCACCCGGTCAAAATAATAACACATTAGCTTTTTGTCACAATAAGAAGCCTTCCAACCACGTCCGAGAGCCTTCAAACCCGCATCTCGCGACACCCTCACAATGCCGCTTCCTGATTCACCTGTCGACCTTATCCACCTATTTTGCCCTGATTTTCTTGTTGAGAAATGGGTTACTTGGACTAATACTCATGTTGAGACTATCTTGAAGGCGTCCGGTGCGTCCAATGCCAAAAATGCAGATATTCTTCAGTGGAAACCCCTTACGGTCGCAAACCTCTACATTTGGCTCGCAACACTTATCTATGTGGGAAACAACCCTTGCGAGCGACTTGCTGACTATTGGGTCACATCTGTTCCTGGGAAAATCACTCCTAATCATTTTGTTGCTAAGTTTATTACTTTCAGGCAATTTGCTCTGATTTCCCGATATATTAGGACTTTTCCTCCCTCTGACGAGCCTGGGAACAACGAGTCTGAGAATGACGAGCCTGGGAATGACGAGCCTGAGAATGGCGAGCCTGAGAATGGCGAGCCTGAGAATGAGGTCGAGCGCATGATATCGTGTGTTCAGGAGTGGGGAGACCTTATCCAAGCCGTATCAACGCAGCTTCTTCTTCCGGGTACGAATTTATCGGTTGATGAGATCGTAATACTCAAAGGGCGATCCCTTGAAGGCACGAATAAATCTGGCCTCAAGATCTTGGCTGCCGCTGAAAAAGGCTATCTTCTGCGGTGGGAATATTACATCCCTAGGGCTGCGCAAACGCCTGCTCGCCGCCGCGAACATTCTCACAGCTTCGCCGAAAAACAGCGTCTTGTGCTTGATCTTGCAGTATCTCTGCCGCCTGCAACTTATCACATATTCTTCGATTAACTCTTTTCAACACCATCGCTTATAAAAGCTTTGCGAGAGCGAGGCGTCGCGGCTACAGGCGCAGCTTCTACCAATCAGGGTGTTGATCACGGTGTTTATCGCGACTTGGTGATCGCGAAGCAGGCCGACCGCGAAGGCCGTCTGCAGTGGGGCTTTGATTCCCTTCGAGCTGTACCATCAGAGGATGACCTAGTAGGCTTGCACCATTTTTCCTCATTCATTTCCCCTTACTGATCGGTATTTTCTTTCCCTAGGTTAACCATACTGCGTTCAAGGATAAGTGTATCGTGTTGTGGATGACCTCCTCCAGCGGCTCTGAGACCGCCCAGCACCTTCGCAGCCGTCCCAACACAACTCAGGCACAAGCTCGTGAGGCTCGAGTCTTCGGCTTGGATTACGAACGCATGGTAGATACACCTTCCATAAAAATCGCCTATAATTTCAACATGAACGGAGTTGACCGCGGCGATCAGCTGCGTGCCCACAGAGGCTGTGGTCAACGACGAAACCGACACGGTGGGTGGCACGCCCTTGCGTGGACGTTCCTCCTCGATACAATCCTTGTCAATACATACATTTTACAACAGAAGGGTCAGTGCAGCTGGGGGACTTACAGGTCACAGGCGGACTGGAGAGATACCCTCACAGAAGCCCTCATGCGGAAATATGCGTCCGCAAGCACCCTCCGCAGGCGATTTCGCAGTGGGAACGAATTCCTTCCTATTTCACAGCATAAGCATGTTAAGGGCGATAACAACGGTAGATGTAAGGCTTGCCAAGGAGTCAGGCTTGGTGACCTTATTACACAGAGCTCGCATAAGAGTCGGCCAGTGGTGCCTCGGGCAAAGGTGCGGCAGACCTACTACATCTGTGACTCTTGCAGGGTGCCCTTATGTACACAGGGAAATTGCTGGGACTTTTTTCACCAGCCAATTTGTTAGTACTGTCGGCCCCTCCATGTGTGTTATTGTCATCCTGGCCTTGCGCAAGAATATTGACTCAAGCCATAAGCCAAAAAGAGACATTCTTCACGCAACTATCTATGATGAAGACGCCGGCATATCGCCCCATCATTATGGGAAAAATAGATGGTAGACAAATGCTGCCTCACTGGCAATAGATGAAGGGTGTTCGCATCAGGCACCACTGCGACGGCTTACTCCTACGGACTTCGAGGATGAAATACTTCCCAGCAACATAATTGGCTCAGCCCTGGCCATCCTTACAAAGGAACATGCAGAATGCGGCTGAGCCGTTACAGATGCGATGTGATCGCTGCCAAGTAGGCTGAGCGACCTGCGATTTAAATAGGTAGCCTAGGCCTCGGATTCATTCATCCATCACGTCCCAACTTATTGAAACAAGATGGATGGCCTCTCGGGTGCTGCGAGTATAATCGCAGTGGTGCAACTCACGGCTGAGGTTACGAAATACATCATCGGCGTCGCTGGGGCCTCAAAGGATCGACAGAGACTGCTTGACGAAATATTAGCCTGCGAGGCTCTCCTCATGCGACTCCGCGATTATTCCAAAGGAACTGATGGACCCGAGATTGAGGATTGGGACGCTGACCAGACCAAGACTGATAGTGCCCAGACGTGGTCGGTCAAGGTCAGGGCCTTGGAGAGCGACAATGCACCGTTGTATCGTTTGTATAAGATTCTCGATGCTGTCAAAACAAAACTGCAATCAGGTCACGGGAGCGGGCTCCAGAAAGTTAAGGCCGCCTTGAAATGGCCATTCGACGAGAAGGAAGTGGCAAAGCTCGTCGATGCATTTCAGCGCGAAAGATCACTTTTGCATTTTGCCATGACACACGAAAGCACGTAGGTGTCATTCCATCCATTACTGGTATCAATGACTTACATCTACACAGACAGCTGGTTCAACACATCAAGGCAACCTCAGACGATAATAGCAGACAATTGACCGATTTGGTCAGACTTATCAAGAACAAATCGGCTGATGATGAGCTTAGAGTCGCACAGCTTGATCGTATCCTGACCAGCATACAGCTGTCCAACCTCAAGATAGCAGAAGGGATCGGGCATCTTCAAAACAGTCAGATGAGCGCTCACCAGAAAGAAGTCCTTGACTGGATGTCACCCGTGGACTATGCCCCCTAACAAAGCGATATTTTCAGCCGGCAAGAGCCAGGAACTGGTGAATGGCTGCTGGAATCAGATGAGTACAATACCTGGGTGAAAGGTGACAAACAAACATTGTTCTGCCCTGGTATTCCAGGTGCCGGCAAAACGATCATGGCATCCATCGTGGTCAATTCATTACTCGAATCCTTCCATTCCGAGAGTAACATTGAGTTGCATACATCTACTGTAACTTCCGTCGGCGCCACGAACAGAAAGCCAGTGACCTCATTGCGAATCTTTTAAAGCAACTGAGTGAGAATCAGCCTTCCCTGTTTGAGCCGGTAGAGGAGCTATACAACAAGCGCAAGGCATCTCGTACGCGTCCATCGCTACACGAACTTGGCCGTGTCCTGCAAGAGGTTGCCGCGACATATTCTCGCGTGTATATCGTCCTTGACGCTCTGGACGAATGCGAGACCACCGATGGTACACTACCCAATTTCATCCAACAAGTGCTTGAGCTGCAGTGTGCAACAGGCACAAATATCCTAGCAACCTCTAGGTATATACCAGAGATCAAGGAGAAGTTCAGGAAAGCCGTCTCTCTTAAAATTCGCGCCAGTGAGTCGGATGTAAGAAGATACCTGACTGGTCGAATGACTCAACTCCCAGTTTTTGTTCAGAACAAGCCGGAGCTGCAAGAGGAAATCAAGACAAGAATACTGGAATCAGTCCAGGGGATGTAAAGCGGCACCTCCCTGGAACAAGCATCAATGCTAATCTTAAGTTAGGTTTATTCTTGCCCAGCTACACCTTGATTCTCTTGTCGGCAAGAGATCACCGAAAGCTGTGCGAACTATTCTCAAAGCTTTGCCGAGTAGCTCAAGCACGTCAAAAGCCTACGACAAGGCGTATGGCGATGCTATGAAACGAATAGAAGACCAGTTAACAGATCAAGCGATATTGGCCAAAGAAGCACTCATGTGGATTTCATGCGCCAGACGGTTGCTCAGTCCCGTGGAACTTCAACACGCCCTTGGCATCGAAATAGACTCCACAGATTTTGATGAGGAAAATCTTAGCGAGATCCCCGACATCGTTTCTGCTTGCGCTGGGCTGGTGACCGTTGACGAACAGAGCAACACTGTGCGACTAGCACATTTCACAACACAAGAATATTTCGAGCGAACACAGGACCAGTGGTTCCCAAATGCTGCTCAAGAAATTACCGTTAAAACACTGACATATCTATCTTACGATCTTATTGTTGATCAAGTCAGGACTGCTCGAAGTCCAAAACCTGATATTACGGTACAAAGGGCTGCAGAAAATTCGGATACTGTTATTGATCAATCGAAATACGAAAAGCCAGGATCGCCGAGTCCCGGTCTTGGTCGCTCGAAAAGCCAAGATTGGAAGATCAAAAATGAAGTTACGGAGAGCGACGAAGATTATGATGTTAAGAAGATGCTCCGAGACTATCCCCTCTGTCGATATGCATCATGCCATTGGGGTTACCACGCTCGCAACGTCTCGGAAATGCCTGATATTGTGAAGAACTTTTTGTCATCAGAGACACTTGTCAAGGTGACTGAGCGTCTGAGATATGCTGGGGATTCAATCCTGGGACCACTGGCCTTCAGGAGGCGGCGTACTTTGGGTTCGAAGAGGCCGCAGAATGGATGTTACAGAGATGCTCGATCGACGCACTTGACTCTTACAATGTATCGATTCTGGAGATGGCATGTGGCCTTGGCCACCTTTCGCTAGCCGAAACACTTCTCAAGAAGGGGGCAAATCTACGCGGAACGCCAATTACATATGCAGCTCGACGAGGGCAGGATGCTATCGTAACATACCTATTCCAATATGGCGCGCCACTGGAACCAGGCGCACTAGAGGCAGGTTTCAGACATTTCAAGGATTCCAAGATATCAGTCGACAAGGTGCCCATGTTTCAGACGCTGTTGGAACACGGCGCTGATCCCAACATATTGATTGACGAAACGTCGCGACCTCTGCATCATGCCACCTCGGATAAGGTCGAGCCTCTCGTCCGAATTTTACTCGACCACGCGGCTGATGTTAACGGACGAGACAAGGAAGGCCGAACAGCACTACACTTGGCGGTCGACTCCGAAATGGAGTCATTAGTACGACTCCTCGTGGACCGTGGAGCCGAAGTCAACCCGCAAGATGACCAAGGTCACACGCCACTTTATCATACCGTAGGGCGCGATATCGATCCCATCGTGAGATTGCTGCTCGACCACGGTGCCAATGCTATCCTCCAAGATAAGCATGGGCTTTCAGTGCCTCATCTAGCTATGGCCTCTTCCGTTTGAGTGTCTCGTCCAGAGTTTTATCGGTCGCGGAGAAAGCACAAATGCCCACTATGCACGTCACAAAACCCACTTGACGGCAGTCGCTAGTAATTCTCTGAAGCCCGCGATGCTTGAAGATAAGCTGCAGATGGTTTTTGAGGAATATCCCTTTATCGCCATACATGAGTTGGCGCTTTTTAGGTCTTTGGTCTCTTCAATCTGGCCATCACGCCGACCTCCAGGTATCGCACATATGGAAGAGCAACTGGGCACGATGCAAATACGAATGGAATGGGAGTATGAGCCACTGATCTGCTCATTTCTCAATCGCATACGTGAAAAGCGTGTCATAACAGATAAATTCGATGAATCGCTATACGATCAAGCTCTAGTTGGCGCTGGGCCTTTTGTTCAGGCAACGATGTCCGAGGTCAAGATCCATGTACGAGATTCGCAGGGTTACTCGTCAATTTGCATGGAGAACATGCACGAGGCATCACGCACTCTACAGATGTATTCACAGCAGCTCTCTGCTATCGAATTTTATAGAGAAATGGCACTCGCTCTTCTCGCCGATTGTGCAGAATTAGCAGAGATGCTATGGGAAAACAATGCGGCTATGAAAGAATTTGACAGAACTCGATACGGCGAGCTTATGCTTGCAGCTCGAAAGGGCCAAGACTACATTGACCAAAAACTGCATGAAAGCAGCGCAGTCGACACGACATTGGACACTGACAGTGGTAAAACCATGACTTTTATCATTCATCCCACTAATGTAAATTACGGGAGCTACGGCAGAGGTTTCACATTGACCTTATACCGGAGTATGAAGAATCAAGCCCATCTGGCCCCCAGCCCAAGCTCGTAGTCAACCTCCAACTGATATAAGCCAGCCATGCATTGGCCAGTGCAGTGACATGAGAGGTGGTGTCGAAAGGGTAAGTTCCTTCGAGGCCATCGATCTATTCTGGTGTGCGTCGACAGTCGAAAACGCCTAACTCCACACTACCTGGGTCCACCCCTTAATGTTGGATTCCCAGCTCTGGACGAGTTTCTTCGTCGCTGCCTCTCCGACGATGCCCAAAATGTTATCTGCGTCTTCGAAAATCCACGCTCTTACCGCGGGCTCAAAGTCTCGCCCATATACTTGTTCTTTCATCTTCGCCACGGTGGCCTTGCCCTCCTTCAGTGTAGCCTCAGTTATCGTCACAAGCTCCCTGATCTGTGCCATGACCTCTTTTGGAAGATTACTCTTCCCAGAGCGATCACGCTCTTTTTCGCGATCATTGAAGGCAATAACCCATTGGGCCGAGGCTTTAATAGCGATGGAAGTGTCGCGGAGGATGGCGAGAGAATGAAGCGTGCTCAGAGTTGTGACTTGCTCTGAGGCGTTTGCGAGAGGCAGAAGCTCTAGCTTGAGAGTGTCTATGGCAATTTTCAGAGTGTCCATAATCTGGAAAAATTCCTCGGGAATGGGTTTGGCCCTATTGATACCGGTTGCGAAAGGAATGAGAGTACTGAGTAGGCTGATGACCTCAAAGTAGGTTGCTTCTTGTGGGGTGAGGTCGCCGCTGGGACCGTTAGAGAACTTCATGAAAGAATTGCTAAGTTGACTGAGTGACTCGAGGACGAAGATTTGGTCTGTAATGGCGGCTGCCGCAGAAGCCTTATAATTGGGAGGAGGCTTGTAACCCAAGAGTTCATGGAATGCTTCAGAGAGGAGGGATAGATGAGCGCGGCGATTCTACACATGTTAGCTTTGCTTCATGGGGAGGGGAAGACATACTGTTGGCGGTGGTCCAACTCGCAAACGGGAGTACACAGGTGGTTGAGAACTGTATTCCCATGACGGGAAAGACCCATAGTCTACGGTCTCAACCAGTTTCGTATCGTCGGCCACTTCGGCTTCTTTCGTTAGTACTTTGTCAAGGGTGGTGAACGGCTGAAAGACTCACTGAATCGGGGATCGGTCAACCCCTCTGAGAAGCGTTCTCCCATGATGCGATCTGTTCTCATCTCTTCTACCAGACTCATCGCTCGTGTGCAGCTCCACCGCAGGTTTTCCATGTATTCGGGGATATCGATTGCGCTACTATAATTTTTCGACTCGAAAGCATCCATAAGCCGCCGGGGCATTTTAAGCTTCAGTGACACGCTGAAGTGAGTTCTCAGCAAGTCCAGAACTTCAGAACCGGTCCGGTCCGATGATGAGATAAGAGCAGGTGAAACCGTCGAGAGGCGGTCGTAAAAAATGGGAGCGAGTGAGTCCATGATGGTGCGCTTAACACCCAGTGTGTTCCAGATTTCTCGGGCACGAGACGCCGAACCAACTCGAAGATGCAGTTGTACTAGAAGTAGGGAGATGATGCTGTGTTTCGGTGCCAAAATGAGCTGGTGTTCGAGAAAGAGTAGGGCTCGCAGCAGGGGGGCGTAAGAGACAGGAATGTTCGAGGTATCGGTTGATGGGGGAAATGCAGTTTGAATTATGCAAAGACCGATAATGACAGCCAGTTCCGGTCTGATCTCAGCCTCGATAGCAGAGCTTTTTGAAGTCAAGTCAGATAGCGACTGGTAAGTCTCGAGTGCAGCCTCGGCGATGGTTGAGAAAGCAGGCCCGGGTGAGCTAGCATCAAGTTCAACACCAGAGATCAAATATTTGCGCTGAGGCTTTATGCCTGGTACTGGGCTGTACATAGAGGGGCATGTGGCTGCAAAGTACTTTAGCTTGAAGGAAAGGTTGACCAATCTAGCCGACTGAATTTCGTCCTCTGCAGCCCGAGCCAACATGGGAACGAGCCCGTATGCCATGTAACATAATGCGACTGGGTTGAGTCTCTCTGCAAAGGCTTTGATTTCATCAAAGCACGCAGCATTTGTTCCTTGGCTTTCCACGTAGCTGATCAGTTCCTTGAGTCGGAATGATGTAGGCACGTTCTCAATGACATCGTCCTCGTCATTCGATGCAAGATTGAAGGCGGCCGAGACACGCGCCAATAGAATAGTGCGCTCGTGGATGGGTCGCAGATTTGGCGACTTGATGAACTTCAATAGGAGTTGTTGGACAGTTTCTTCAATGCTGAATATTGTCAGTCGGGGCTTCTTCTGCTCTTGAGTTCGCACATACTCTGGCTTGGTATTCTTGATCTCTGCGGCGGCTTCAATGAAATGCCGCCAGACTTTCCAGTCTACCGCCATGAGACTTGGCTGACCGTTTTCGCCTTCGATTGATAAACAATCCCTGCACAACTCGAAAATAGCTCCGAACTGCTGTTCTTGTTGGTAGCGAGAAATGGTGCGTAGCATCAACTCCTTCCTGCCCTTTCGGAACTGAACAAGAGGACTGAAGACGGGACTTGAGACGAGTTTTGCCAAGTCATCCTTGGAACCATGCTTTTCAGTTACATCGTATAACAGCAGGATCTCTTCTTCTGTTTGGACACTTCGTGGCTGTGGTTCGACGTCTTCGCCTCCAGTAGCCGCATTCTAGGATTGTGAGTTTAGGGGCTAATTATCAACGAAAGGGGTAATACCTCTTCAGCCAATTGTGCAGCACGTTGAATCTGTTTCAATGCGAGCATCCCATATAGCTTCTTTTTCTCTAGGGGTAGTTGAGGGCTAGTCTGGCGGGAATCAGTGAGGAATTAAACATAAGATTGCTGCACTAACCGCCAATAAATGCGTGGTCAGGATGTTGTAAAACATCGAGCTCCGATCTTGAGGAAATGTTCTGTCTGTTATCGCGGCAATCTGGCAATATGTTAATCGTAAATCTTGTCAGTGACAGGTTCCCGTACCTGTTGCGCGCTGACAAGATCCCAGTGCAATAAGCATGACACGAAGCAGCGCATGGCGCTTCGGCCATCCTTGGGCTCAGCCTTCACGAGACGTACCCTCAATGGTCCAATTGTCTTGGGAAAATCTTCTTCGCCCATCAGACCGAGGCTGGCCCTTTCAAGGAGATCTATGGCGTCGACATCTTTGACAACGGTTCCTTCTCTGACATACTTGTCAATGGCGGTTATGGCCGCGAACTTGGAAACGGGATCATCCAGTTGGCTTTCAGCATATAATTTCACAATCTATTCATATGGGTCAGTCTACGGATGGCTCAAGTACAGCTCCCATCAAATCGCACCTCATAATATTTGTCGTTGGAAGTTTGGGCCCGCTTCTCTGCAAGACGGAACACAGTAGCCCAGTTGCCAGCGCTAAAGGCAGACTGCAGCTGGAGGTCGACGCCGTTCCTGAGATCGGGTTCCTGTTGGTGATTCATGAGTGTCAAACTTCACGACGCTTTTCCCGCCCCAACTGACTAGGTAGAATCGACTTGGTTTATTGAGAGTGAGGCGCGTCAGAGTTTGGAGGGGCTCAAATTGAAGTGGGATGTCACAGGAAGGTGGGAGGGGCGGCGGATGAGTGGCGGGGCGGCCTGCGCCACATCACCGCCAACTCTGTCGCACCTTCTCCAACGCTTTGGCTCTGCTACAGCATCAACAGAAATACCTATCACGGCGTTTCCAGACCCAAGCATTATACTCAGGTGTGCTCTCAATGTCACAGCGCTTACATCACATCTGTCAGTATAATCCGTGGTTTTATTGCCAGCTCAATCATCAACTTCTCTCAGTCATGGTTCCCTGTTCTATCCAGGCATCTTCACTCTGTACCCTGGAAAGCTGTGAGCCACCGTATGAGACGTAGTAGCTCAAGGCAGTGCACTGCACCTCAGATATGGACCTCTTTCTACATCAGAGTTACATTCTACAAACGATGGTGACTAAGATGTAAAGGTTGGAGGACTTCCGCAATGTGAACGCGGCGACAATTTGTCAATCTTCACTCAGCTAGTCAGTCACCGTGCCCTTTTACAGATTGACATGCCCAATGCTCAATTGAGAGTTCAAGGACAACAAGAATTTTTCATCTGAGGAAGATGCAGCGCAGAGATCCAAGAGGGCAGGGACAAACAGAGGGCATGCAAGTCTTTGTCCGATGACTGAAACTTTCATCATACCCGAGGCACTTGAGATCTGGCGCTTGCTCAGCAACCTCGGAGCCATGCAAACACCTCTCAAGTGGGAATTTCATCGCAATACCGGAAAGCCCGCTACCTTTTGTAGGACTTCAATGCGGTTCGCGAAGTATTATATCGGTGACCGAGGGTGTTATAGGCGAATAATCACATCGATGCCCGAGCCTAGGCATTACCACCGCATGCTATCGAGTTACAACAATGAGGCGATGCTCGAAATATCCCACGATCACGACGGTTCTGGCGAGTAATATTTGTCACCACCTGGTTTCACCCGTATTACTGACTATACAGAATAGGTCATCAGAGACACTTGTGCGATCATGTGGAAGAATCTTGCCAACCTCAGTCATGCTCTCGGGACACACAAGCACAGTAAATCCGCTTCAGCCTTGATGGCACAACCCATCTGCGAGCCTCATTTTGTGGCTGGTGTTGAAATGCGGTTCCATCGAAATGTTCTCATCTCTAGAGAAGTATAAATGCATTGGCAATCTTCGTTGCTTTCGGACAATTGAGCAAGACAATTTTCCCTTCTTATCCAATGAACATAGGAGCCCAGCCAGAAAATGAGTCTTTTGAGATGGCGAACCGACCAGTATCACCTCTCAGCTTAGTCGCAGAAGAAGATGACCCTGAGTCTGTCGACACCGGTGCATTAGGAACTCCCAAGCCCGAAGATACTCAACACGGCACTCAATCGGACCACGATGGACTGCTAGCACCAAGTCGAGAGGATAAGATTACAGAGGACCTCACGTCAGTACACACGGACTGTCCCCTCAACAGACATGTTCTATACTCCCTCATAACAATTGCGTTCATCGGCTCAGCTTCTCTCATCTCCAGTTGCTGGCTCATCGCATATATCCAAGTCAAGACAGACAGAAGCTACATAGCAGCCGTCATTGTTGGAGGCAAGCTCTCCTCTACTGAAGCCAAGCTCATCGATGCGGCTTTCTCCATCCTGGTGGCTCCAGCCGTCGTCGCAGTCGCCAATTGGCATATGTTCAAACTTGCTCGTCTTTCTGCTGTAAACGAGCATAGCGGAAGAAACTCAGCCGTGAGCATGAAGGTCCTCGTTGAAGTCGCCAGCACAGACTGGGGGTCCTTTAGCCCACTCAAGTTCTGGACTTTCGTCCGTTCAAGAAGGCTTCGCGTGATCTGCTTGGGAATGATCGCTGTTCTCTCAGCCCTGAGTTTCTCGTTGCTGGGCAATGCTGTGGCATATCAACAGGCCGGAGTGGATACATCTAGCAGGTGCTTGAATATCTGCATGATACACATTCGGTGCTGCCGGGAGGCTCACGCCCAATACCACTGGACGACCAGTCAATCCGCCAACAGGTTTCGGCAAGACTTCAGGATAGGCTTTCACGCCTACAGCAAGGGATGCTCAAGCCATCTATAACAGGACTGGTGAGCGTCAATGTCTCAGATCAATCACGTTCGTCCCTTTCTCCTGCCGTCATGCAACTATATCATGCCCCAGTCTATCGGCTGAAAATGATTTGCAGTCCCTCTCATCTTCGAGACGTATCAATGATGCTGCCAGACAAACGTAACCAGCATCTCAGGTTTGTCCTTGAGGAAACAGCTTCAGTATTCGGCTCAGAGTCAATCACATACGAAGCATCGCTCGGCACAGACCAAATCGATATCTCAGATATAGTACTGAATGGAAAGAGAGACACGTATCCACTCATTGCCTTCAATGAGACTGCTCTTTGGATCGGGGTTATGAATTCCGGGTACGATGATGCCCCAGTGGTTACTACAGAGCGATGGGGTAGCTTGGTACCTTTTGCCAAAGGTTTGCCCGGTACTGAGCATCGACAAACAAATCACAGCCTAGCATATTCAGGTTTGACATGCCGTTTAAATAGATCCACTGGATGGGCTGATGTCAAAGTGAACGGGAGCGACTGGTCGATGATTGAGAACACTGTTGTCGATGAGAAGCCTGATACTGGGCACGATATTCCGGTGCTGAGCTTGACGCCACGTACTGATACCTTTGACGATAGGCGTGATGGCAGACCGTCCGGGCTCGGCGGACACTTGCTTCGAGCGGCACTTGGAGCGGTGACGGAAGGAAGTCGACAGATTTGGGACCTGGAAACCCTTGCCGATGCTTTCCTATGGTACGAAATAGAGGCCCGTCAAGTACTCCTTGACAATGACCAAACGGTAAGGGCTGAGAGATATCAAGTCCAGTCCAACATCGACGAATACGCAATTACATTTGTTCCATGGATTCTCATGTTCGGACTTGGGACCCTAGGAGCCGCATGCACGTTGACGATCGGGCTTACACTCGATTCTTGGAGGGTATACTCGCTTAGAACTGGGAGAATGCTGGATTCAATCCGATTGACAGCTGACGTTGGAGTGGCTTTGGACAAGCAGGTGTTTGAAGAATGCTCAACATGGCACGCCACGAGGCTGAACAAGTGCGCCGACGAGGCTCGGTTCCAGTACGAGCCTGAAGCCCGTTTGGATAGTGCGACTGGTATTTATACTCTAGGAATCCGCCTTCGGCAAATCTCGCGACCGCATGACTGACAATTTTCACTAGTTTTGGGTTTCCGATAGATTGTCGACGGGGTAGTGTTTACGCAGTTCCCAAATTGAACAACCATGCATTTTGTGCAATTTTTTATCCTTCGTGCCTCAATGATAAGCCATCATACAACTACCGACCATATGGTGACAGCCCCGTCTTTACCTCATCAATCTCGGAACACCACGCTAGCTCGTGTAAGACGAGGTGTTGATCCAGGCATAAACAGTGAAACCTGGCAAACAGCGATTGGAACGTCTTCGTATCTCAACAGTAGCTGTGTTCCCATCGGTGTAGAAAAGCGGTGGATGTTTGCGACACCTTAGGATAGAGACGTACAGATCATAAAGTTATTGCCCTACCAATTTGCGAAAATGCGGTGACCTAGCCTGTCAGTCGAGGTGGACTGGGATTTTCTCAAAGATGCTTGCACTGAGATAAGATCAGACTTTTTGTTTAGTAAAGATAGCAGAATGTTGCACCGCCCTTCCGTATTGTACAGTATATAAATCCTTCAATGTTACAATGGTACCTCTGTCGTCAGTCATGATGCCTAGACAGGCTGGGAACTAGCAGGTCAACGCAGGCTGCCGAGAGCGAACATCCCCATTAGAACCAGCCGCGGCCTTCTTTTTTCCGTTTGTCGGTCTATGAAAGTGATGAGTATCGGATATTCTCTTCAGCTGTAGCATCGTGTATATATAACGTACCCATGCTTGTTTACAATCGCGATATGCCCTGCTCGAGCGTCAGCACCCTGCCCCGATTGCTCCATCCAAAGCAACATACTGGAAATACTCTCCACACATATTCTTATCGCCTCCGTTCCTGAACAAGCATCTATAGCTCCTTTGCGCCGCCTCTTGGCATGGGTCGTAGAATTCGCTCTTCGATTTCCTACGCCTCGTCAGTGTCGCGATCGTTGACGGGTGGGGCTGTCGCTGACGTTTCGAACTTCCGGCGTTTGTCTTCGTTCCATGCTTGGTTATCGGTATCGCTTGACTTCGGAGGCTCCGTGGCCTCAGTCGTGTCTTTTGGTGAAGAGGACATGGCGGCGACGTTTGGTGGTAAACGATGGAGTCTTGGAAATCGCGGGATGGTTAAGATGATTCAAGCCGACAACGTTAAGGCGGGGCCGGACGGTTCCCAAAGCGGGTTAGTGTTGATCGCCTATCCGTTCAAAACGGATTTAGAGAGAGTTTACAAAAGCCGAATCTCATAAATGCCAATTGTTCAACCATGTTACAAGAAGTAGATTGGAGATATATTCGCCTCCAGTGTCGCAGTTACAGAAGACAATTAAACCAGGAAATGCATCGTTGGGTGTGTATCCCTGGATTGTTTCACTGTCTCGTGATGTCATATTTATGGATCGCTTAGACTACCCTGAAGCCTACTCATTATTGAGCTGCTCACACAGATCATTCCTCTTCGACGAATTTTATGTTACAAAAAGGCTTATATCTAGGTTTCAAAAGACTGTATCGAAGAATCTATCGAAATTTTAGGTTGTGAATAGATTTGGATCAAGAGGCCAAAAATCGTCGCGATACAGAGCAGAAATGTTCTCCGCATTATTAACAAGTACTCACAGTTTGGAGTAAAAAAGCGCTGGGTAGGCATGATCAAAGTATTGCACACAGGAACTCGCAAAACCTGTTCTGATTGCAAATTGAAGCAGGGATTTGCATTATATATACTCAAGGCTGTAGGCGCTGTTTGAAACGAGATCTACCAGAAGCCATCCTCATACCAGGCTTTCCCATCCCGTCTCGTGCTATCTCTGAGTCCGTCCCTCGCCTTTTGTATTTTCCTCGTCGTCTCTTGACTGCAGCATAGTCCCACGTCGAATTCTTTTAGATCATTGTCACCCATGGTCGCCAATGCAGCTAGACCGAGATACGAGTGGTACATATCCGGAGGCCCTCCAACGGACTTGGAGAAGCCGCCAATGGGATGCTGTGTGATATCAAGAAGATAGCGTCGCGAAGGAATGACGTTGATGATGTTAGAATTCCCTAGCATCTGGAAGACGAGTAAGTCCTGTGCTCTGTTCAAGGAGACATGGGAAACTTACTTTAAGCGTACCGCCAACCCACCAACAGTAGCACGTATCGGCCTTCTTGTTCCATCGACCGTTGAATCCGATGTGACCAAGATCGAGCTCACCGGCCTTTGACTCGAAAAAGTTTTCCTCAACTTCATCCTTCTCCTCTTCCTTGGCGAGGTAGGCGAAGGGGCGGGAGGCGAGAAAGTGTAGGAGCCCATCACGATTCGGGACGCCCCGTTTCAGTGCCTCTTCGGGAGGATGCGGTGTTGTCGAGTCTAGTGGCCTGTCTAAAAGTGACAGCGCACCTATCGCGCAGTATGCATATCCAGCTAGATAGGTGAGTTATGCGAGTATACAAAGAGTCAAGGGACCATACCATGGGATTCGTGCTGCGACGATTCTGCCACTCCACCGTCATATGTCTAAGAGGTGTTAGTGAGACGGCATCGCTCAAGTAAGTACAACGTACCTGGCCTCTGTTAATGTGAGCAATCATTTCATCAATGTTCAAATCCTCCACCCAGCCCTCATCGCCTTCCTTCACATCTCCTCTCAACATCCATCGAATACAGCTCGCTAGGTAGCTGTGTCTCATATCTCTGCCACCCAAAATCTTTCCATCCCAAAAGAATTGCCCGAAACTCCCATCCTTTCTCTGAAGCTTATTCAGCCACTTCAACAACCGTACTCTGTCCACCCCGCTGAAAGCTGATCTCGCCTCATCCTCACCATCGGCCGCCAGACCCAACAGTTCAAGCGCAAAAAAGGTAGCTGCGATATTTGCTGTGCCCTTGTATGCTTCTTGAGCTGGCAATGCGTGCGTTGAACTTCCACAAAAGCCACCTTCTGGATGCTGCAGACTGAGAACCCACCGACGGATAGCAGTACGTTCAGTATGGGTGAGCGGAACAGAGAGAAGGTCAAGCGCCGAGATAGTGAAGCAAGCGAAAGTAAGGCGGGTCGAGTCGTAGGCTGTGTAAGGGGATGGGAGATATGTTTTATGACAGCGCTGCCAATATTTGATATGCCGTTGCTTATCCAGCGAGGGATCACCCGTTTCCGACATTTCTGAAGAATAGCCGCCCAACTTTAACAGTCGTATGTTTTCCCGGTGTGTAGAGCGAATGTATTGGTTGAAATTGCTCAAAGTGAATGTAACGCTCGGTATGGTGCGTGCATGTCCGAGTCCTACCTTACCAACAAAGCTCACAGCTCGAGCTCGAGCTTGAGTGGGAAAGTGGAGTCAAATCCAAACAAGGGCATTGACGTTTCAGCCACAAGCACCGCCACAGTAGCATGAGGCGCTCCTGCAATCGAATCCAATTCGCTAGCCGCGGTTAGCGGCCCGCAAATGCCCAGGGCATCCATCATGCGCGGGTGACGCATGGCATAACCCCTGGCTTGCTGCTAAAACGTAAGGTAGTTTTCACAACCTAACAACTGTTCAGCGTGACCTGGATGTTGATCAAGTGCTAATTAGTACGCCTTCCAGCTGGCTCTTTTGCTTTACATTCCTTTAAACACAAGATCGCTTCTTTTTGACCTCTTGAGCCCCTCCGTCTCTGCTGCCAGTTTCCCCTTCTTTTGCGACTGGCGAAAGCCTCATCCCATACTGCGACGCACTCGACACGGACGAGCCAAGTACATCGAGACACCATCCCCATAGGGAACCAAACGCAAACATGGCGCTCATATCTGCCAAAACGATCATAACATCCGTCTCCCTTTTCCATATTACCCTCGCATACTTCTTCATCACCAACCCAAGCTCCATCAATGAGCAAGCGCTGGTCTTCATGCTGGGAGAAAGCATGGGAATGGTGAGTCTCTCTCACAGCATGGCTGCTGGTCGCAACGTCTCCGAAGCCTGGTTAAGCTGATTCGACTCATGATGAAGCCTCTAGCAAGAGG
Organism: Fusarium sp. HKF-74; assembly: GCA_021223625.1. Taxonomy (NCBI): domain Eukaryota; kingdom Fungi; phylum Ascomycota; class Sordariomycetes; order Hypocreales; family Nectriaceae; genus Fusarium; species Fusarium sp. HKF-74. The sequence continues at coordinate 271,968 of JAJFAS010000059.1, forward strand.
GTTTGAACTGCAAAGTCCTCCACTCGCATTCCTCGCCGCTGTCCTCGTCTTCGTTGGCTTTAGTGATCTGGTATCCCTATCCATGCCCGATGAAGTCTGCCTGATCTTCCACTGGGGTACACAAGGTTGGCATCCCATGCCCGAGTTTTACTTATGATCGACGCTAATTGCCATACAGCTCCCCTGCGATCGTTCCTCTCCCTCGGTTTCGTCGTCTACATATTCCTGTTTGGCCCATCGTCTCCCATGTACGACAAGTCCTCTCGCAGCCACCTGTCACATCCGAGCTCGTATAACCCATCATATCGCCCTGCTGGCTGGGGCGGCGACATGCTAAAGAATCGCCTATTCTTCACATTCATCTTCATTGAAACAATGACATGGTTCTGGGTTTGGATCACGTTACGCGAAGAGCGAGAGGCGATACTGAACAAGAAGTCCCGAAGACGAAGCCACTCGCACTCTTTCTAGGAGATTGGCTGTTTTCACAAATATTTAGTCATACGGAGCAATTGTTGGAAGGTGTTCTTTGGACGAGACAACGAAATACTCGAAGGAATCAGATGCTCAAAATCATTTGCGCGACTCACGCAAGGGCTATGGAGCTTGCAGAAAGACCGAACAAGTCAAGAAACAAAGTGAATGACTGACAGATTCTCATCTAGAACAAGTTACCAAGACAAACGAGACTGGCTGATTTGCAAACGCATAAATAATAGTCTGTTAAGCTCTATCGTTCCATGATCGTATATAACAAAAAGAGGTATCCATAAGGGGCTATGCACCATTCGATGTTTCAACGAATGATGCCAAAGCTGAAGAATCAGAGACACGAATATAAACAGAAACAGAAACAGCATTGTACCGCAGAGCTTTTGGACCCTGTAATGAAGCGATTCCACCACTGTCGTCCAGGAAATTATCTAGTATAATTCGTCAAGTCGTTGAACTGCTTTCTAACGGAGAATTTTCATCAAGTCGCAGGTGCCTTCCCCGCAGTGGTCGTGGGCGGGCCTTCTGACTTGTTTTGAATGATGATTGGCGCTGGTTCTAGGCTCGGCTGAGGCTCATTCTCTTCAAAGATCTGCTCCTCGATCCGCTCCCCCGGTCCACCTATTACCGGACTAAAAACATCAACTTCTTCGACGTCGTCGTCGTCTTCCGACCCCTCGTCTTCTTCTTGAATCGTGATTTCTCCAGATCGGCGTCCCAGGCCAGAGGCACTAGCGCTGCGGGAATGCGACCCGGAGCCACTGTTGCGTTGGCTTTGAGAGGGCCCACCAAAATTGTTTAGCGTCGGGCCCTTGAACAAATTCCGTTTCCGCTTGGCGAACATGATGCCTGATGCAAAAGGGTTAGGCGAACCTGGAGCTTGTGGGGGACCTTCGGATGGCATGCCTTCATTGAACATATTCAGAGTCGGCGGAGTCGCTCGCACGAGACGAATATTGGATGGGAAGGCATGCGACGTGGGTGTTGCTGGAAGCACCTTAACTGAGTGGTGTGGTGAATGCCCTCGCTGCAGAGGTGTCTTGGACATCGAAGTGGAGAATGAAGCAGCAGAGCTCGTAGACGACGCTTTGGAATGCGAGTGATGGTGATGATGGATGGATCGAACAGAGGATACCGAGGATGATGTCGACTTTCGGCCCCGAAGTCCAGCTGATGACCGCCGGACAGTTGACCTCGGCGTAAGAGGAGAAGGGGACAATGACTGTCGTTTGTACGATGTTGCGATCCGAGGTGGCGGAATTGTCGGTGACGCTAGACTTCCAGATGCCGTTCGCTGGGTACTGCTCCCAGCCTGATAGGTCTTCTGGCCGTTAGCCACGACTCCTTTTGGCAGTGAAGCAGTTGGTTGTGTTCCTGGTGAGGTAGAGTTAGGATATTTGCTTGTCTGTGGTCGCGAACTCCCGTCTTTACTGCTAGCTGTGCTCCCCTCCTTCTTGTGCAGGTCAGGGGTGCTCTGGCTGGTTCGCCTGGCGTGGCCACGTCTCCTCCTTGTCGCACTTTCGACAAGCCAATGTGTCATATTCTTCCAGTGGGATATCAGCGGTTGACTAGGTCTCCTTTTTGGCCTCTCATGGCCGTTATGCTGATGATGCTCGTCACTAGCATTCGAAGCCAGTGCGTCCGAAGTCGTGACAAGGTGAAGAGTAGAGCCTCGAGACCGAGCACTGCGTATTAAACCCTCCTTAGGTGGTGGAATAGGCCTGCGCTGTCGAGATGTCGACACGGACCTTATCGAGTCTTTGTCAACAGGTGGCGGAGGATGATCGCCATCTTCGTTCATTCCTCCGGAGTCCCTACCAACCTCTGGAAGCTGTGGAAGGTCTGTTACCACATAGTCGACGTAATGAGCGCTTCGTCGCTCGCTTCTCCCCCTGTTTCGGGAGTTTGACGGTTCAAGTCTCAAATGTCGCCCGATGCCGTTCGCCTCGTCAACTTCGTGTAGGATTGGAGCCATTCTTTCTAGCCGACTAGATGCCGCGGATAGTCGTCGAAGGCTGCGGCTGTCGATCTCCCTTTCTCTTCTCTTCTTCTCCCTGCGCTGCATCTTGCGTTGTTCCTTTTCTAATAACAGAGCCCACCAGCCAGCCAAAGCATCGCATTTCTGTGCCAACACGCTTTCAATCACTCCGTCAATATTGACACCAGAACTTCGCATCCTCTGTAAGCAATCCTTCTCCAAGGGCGTCGAGAAAGGGGGCGGTTGCTGGACATCTAGAATGGCTCTCTGTGTTGGGGCATGTTCAGCCAAGAATGAATTCGAAAGAATCTCGGGCAGCGATGGGCGTAACAATGGCCTTTTCGATAATAATGCCTTGATTAAAGGAATAGCCTCGGGGGGCATATTATCGGGAAACTTAGGATCCTCGCTCAGAATCTTGGTCCGGGTAATATTATCGTCATCGTCATCAAAGGGAAGTTCACCACACAGCAGTGCATAGAGGATGATGCCTAAACTCCAAACATCAACCTTTTCACCAGCGTACTTTTCGCCCTTGAGCATCTCGGGTGCAGAATAGCAGATGGTGCCGCAAAATGTTTGTAGGTGGTTCGTCCTCCCCTCGTACTCTCTTGTGAAACCGAAGTCGACCAGTTTGACGTTTTCGTGCCTGTCGAAGAGGATGTTCTCAAGCTTGAGGTCTCGATGGACACATGACTGATTGTGAACATAACTAACTGCGCCAACGAGCTGTGTGAAGATCTTTTGCACTTTCGAAACAGGGAGTGGACCGTGCTCGAGCAGGTGGTTGTAGAGTTCATCGCCTTGTGGAAGTTAGCAGGTTAGCCACAGAAGAGGCAAGCAGCTACTTACCAGAACAGTACTCCAGAACCATCCAGACCATGTTTTCAGTGACAATAACTTCGTATAATCTTGCTATATGTGGATGTATGAACTGCCGGTGATGGTGGATTTCTCGGGCAAGGTTCGAGTCGCCCTTGTTGGCAGACTTGAGAACGACCTTTTTCGGGTTAGCCATTGTTGAGGATAAGTCGGCATTGTGCTAGACTTGAAGTACCTTGGATCCATTGGTCAGTTTATGCGACGCCAGGTAGACTTTTCCGAAAGATCCCTTCCCGATCAGTCTCCCAAGAGCGTAGTTGCCAACAGATTTGAGGTCATGGCTCGCGAATTCGCTACGAGCAAAGATTAGCAGGTCGACATTTAGGAAGGCAAGGGATCGTACTCGAGAAGCTCCTGATACGAGCGAGCAAGCTATTGCGTGTTAAGATGTACGTTGGGGACGCAGTAGGGTTCACCCAATAGACATACCTTCGCCTTGCGCACAAGCTCCGCTTGTCCTTTCAGGGCCTGCATCCCTCCGCGCCGGATGCCGCCTGGCCGCGCCGCGAGGAGGGAGACCGAGTATGGGTCGTGTACGTTCGGTGAGGAACACGAAGCAATCGGCTTATGTTGAGAGGCAGCGGAAGGTTGACGGGAAGGAGTCCCGTTGGCGGTAGCGTATCAATCGAGAACTGTAGTGGCACATGCAGGATGACCGAAGCTGCGAATCAAGTATGGTAAGGACAGACTCGTAAGGGGATCAATAGCCGTATTCTGAGGAGGTCATCAAGGATCGCGTATTATTAAAGTCGCTGCGTTCAATGAGGTCGTGATAAACGTTTCGTTTCGTTTCGTTCGCTGCTCAATCATTTGGTTGCGGTGAGACACAGGGACGGCCAACGGAGTCAAATCAATTCGCAAGTCGTCAAACAATGCACCGCCGCGACGACGGAGAAAGGTTCCAGGATGTAGTCGAGGGGATAGCACGAGAAATAAACATAAACAAGCGGAAAGAAGGGGAAGAAGAGACTCTTGCAGGTAAGGTGATGTGACAACTGTTGTTGTACGGAGCAAGTTAAGGTTTGGGGAAATATTTTGGGAGCTGGAGATTGGATGTTGGTTGGAGCAGGGGTACTTGTGACGCCAGCATCAGTTCACCAGCCAGCAAGTACCTTGCCCAGACGTCAACATGAGTTAGCGGCCCCCCAAATTGCTATTCAAGGGCGCGCGGGAGAGAAAAAGCCCGACTATCGGTGCAACGCCAAAATGAAGATCATTATTTTGGCCTCTTCAGTCCTATACGTACGGAGTATAATCGAATAATCCATTGTGATCTCATACACAAGAATTATCCGCACGATGCGACATACTTCTCGTCCAACGGTCAACTCCTTGAAGCGGATAGCTACGACCTTGGACCAGGGGGATAAGCATGAACAGGGGATTTCCATTCGTCTGACGATGGGATTGAGGCCCTTTAATCAAAACATGCAGGGGACGTCACCGCGTCACGTAATTGGGTGCTTTTACAATGCGAGCATGTTTCTTTGCCATTGAAAACTTGAAACAATCCCTTCAAGAATAGCGGCTTGTCGTCGGTTTAATAGTGACATGATCCCCAACCAACCATCGAGTGCAACGAAGAAGCTTGTATCACCTGATTCACGTTCTGGACTTCTGGATTAGCATCGATTCTGTCCTCATACTCGGGAATTACTGTCGATATAACGGATAGCGGATCATCACAATAGTCCATCCTTTCACATACATACATTAATAGTATACTTCACACTTACGTTGCAAGCTACTGGTACATCAATGAGCCTGCAGGAGTATCTATCAATAACTGAGCTTTCGTTCATCTTCGTGACTGTGTCAAGTCACGTTTTTCACTGACTAAAGCTGCGCGGGATTAATTGCTTCGCTCTCGGTGTATGTCTCAGACCTTGAGGTAGGGATAACTGACATCGATGACAGCCCTTGACATATCAATATAGTACGGAGTACTGCATCTACGTATATCAGTGACATGACATGGCCGAGACCCGGGTATCGCTAGTAACAATCCGACGGACGAAGCTAGATAGGCGATCATGCTAGTCCCCGTGCGGCAAGACTGGGCTGTTCACCACGCAGTGACAACTTCGGAGCCATTTATCTTAGCAATAGCACGATGACGTTTGGCATAAACTACCAGTCACTTGGCTACGTATGAATCTGTGTCCCTTCTTCTTGACCAAGTCGGCAGGACGCAGATTCAACTCATATGAAGCGTGCCGAAAGACCTGTAGCGGATTCACACCAACGGGCCACGGGAGCGTTTCCAGTCCACGGCGGAACGCCTCTCAAAATGTTAAGCACTGAGAGAGCATGACAAACCCACCATTTGATAGCAGATAACTCCGACTGGCCATTTGTAATGTCTGGATAGTATCGGAGTGGCTCCTCAGTTGCCGCCCCTCCTCTGAGTTTTGGCCGCAGAAAAGTCGTTGGGCCGATGGAACTCAAATCAAGACTGGTATGCAAAAGATGATCGAAAATGGGGTTATGGACAAAGGCACCCACATCAACTGTTAAGAGACCACAAGCGCATCGTCGCAATAAGGTTCCCTGGGCTTTCGATTTTGGCGCAGCCAAGCGCAGCCATCATGCGACCGCGGGTGCCTGCGCCAGTAGCGCCTATCCACGACTCGGGTTTAAGGTTTCTGAAGCTATCCAGACTCGGCCAGACAGCTTCAATAAAGCTTAGTCTCTCATTCTCGCGACTCATCAGAGGCTACCGCTGGAATGCAGACTATCAAAACCAAGGAATTCAGAATGCCTGTCCACTGTCGACCCCATTGGTGACATTGTATCTCATACTGCGACGCGTGATTTTTCATGTTTCCTTGATTGAGGCTCAAGTGCACCCAAAAAAGGTATAATCCGAATGCCTTCCCGTTGGCAAACTCAGTTTATCAGGGCGTTGTTCCTGGCTAAGATTTGCTCTGAGCGTTATATTTGAGACGATCATGTCCTGATCAGTTCTATCCCAGGAGTCATCTCAAACCTCAATACTATTGTCTCATGGGTGTTGAACAAGGCCTTGCCAATATTATTCCCTTGTTCCACTTCACCCACTACTTTTACATGCAAGATGGTCAACCAGACGAATAGCTTCCTCAGCCTGTTGGCTCTCGCAGCCTTGGTCGAGGGATACTGGCGCATGTCGTGTAGTATCATACAGACTAGCCGAGTTGATCCCATCATTGCCCCTGGAACCTTCTCAGCACACGTCCACAAGGTCTCTGGGGCCAGCAACATTAACATTGACTCCACCTTTGACAGTCTTCAGGCCTCCAGGTGTACTTCCTGCGAGGTCCAGGACGATAAATCGGCCTACTGGACACCCCAGCTCTTCTACCAGCACGCGAATGGGAGCTTCCAGATGGTCCCTAACGGCGGGACGGTGATATACTATCTCGGGCGTGGAGAGAACAAGACAAACATCGAGCCATTTCCTCCCGGATTCAAGATGCTATCTGGAGACAATTTCGCTCGGTCTTATGATTCGAAGACAAAAACATACAGTAATTCAAGATACTCGGGCCGCCCAATTGCCGATCGAGTCAGTTTCGCATGCCTGGATAGCTCAGGGCCTTCAAAGGAGCGTAACTATATGTGGAAGACAGATTGTGACAACGGCATGCGAGCACAGATCCATTTCCAATCATGTTGGAATGGACAGGATTACCAGTCTGATCAAAGTCACGTCGCCTACATGTCCTCAATAGACAATGGCATCTGCCCCCCGAGCCATCCACGCCAGCTCCCTCATCTGTTCTTCGAGGTCATCTATGGAGTCAACAATATCGACAAAAGCAAAGGCGGCCGATTCGTATTTGCCAATGGAGACACTACTGGCTATGCGTTTCACGGCGACTTCCTGAACGGCTGGAATCCGAGTGTTCTTGCGACTGCTATCAAGAAATGCATCAACAATGATAGCATCGGAGGAGCAATTTCCAAATGCCCCATCCTGGCCGCTTCACAAACGCCATACTTTAGTGACAATTGTCCAGAGATGGCACCCCTGATTGATGAACCCATTCGAGGCATGCTTAACGCTCTTCCCGGATGCAATAAACCCTTCGGTGGCCCTGGCAGAGCGACGCCGCCAGTATGCGACGCCAAGCCTGCCATCAACAACCTTGGAGACGCTGGCATCGGATCTATCTTTGATCCTGCTATCGGGGATAAGGTTGGCTCCTGGTCTTATGTTGGCTGCGCTCCTGAAGGCAGTCGCAGCAGAACATTGAACAAGTTTGCTGTGGCATCAAATAGTATGTCTATCGAGTATTGCACATCGACCTGCAAAGCAAAGGGCTACCCACTCGCTGGAATGGAGAACGGCCGGGAGTGTTATTGTGCCGGATCGCTCACATCGGGGGCCTCATACACCAAGGCTTCAGTATGCACGTCATCAAGAAAGATGAGTTGTGTAGGAAACACAACACAGTATTGTGGAGGACCCGACTTTCTCACAGTATGGAATGACACTTCATACACACCGCCTGCAGAGCTCGTTGTCGGTCAGACACAAATCTCAAAAGGCATGGCTACATATTATGGTTGCTATGCCGAGGGCAACACTGGCAGAGCGCTCTCATCTGACAGCACGGCGGATACGACTGGCATGACAAACGAAAAGTGCGTTGCGTTCTGCCAGGCTGGCGGCTATAAATATGCCGGCACGGAATACTCCCAGGAATGCTACTGTGGCAACGATATCGTCAACGGAGGCTCCAACATAACCGATATATCTCAGTGTTCAATGCAGTGCAAAGGGAACATATTCAGCTACTGTGGTGCAGGCAACCGATTGAGTGTGTGGAAGATCAAGCAACCTGATCAACCGACGGGGCCCATCACTGCACTCGATGGTGCTGCCGTATGGAAAGGCTGCTACACGGATGGAGGGCCAGGGGGGCGGACACTTCCTAGTGCCACCTTTACAGGCTCTGCCGTCTCTCTCGATACCTGCTTTTCGTTCTGCAGCAAGCTCAACTACCCCCTATTTGGAATGGAATATGGACGGGAGTGTTACTGCGGCTACTCACCCAAGACGCAGGCTACTGTTGCACCAGATGGCGACTGCAGAATGCCATGTGCGGGAAACTCGTCCCAGAAGTGTGGTGCTGGTAATCGCATATCCATTTGGAACAACACACTTTATACTCCTACTGTCAACCTCGAGGCCCTCAACACCCCACCAAAACACCTTGGTTGCTATACGGAAGGGAAAGGCGCCCGCGCCTTGGGAGGTGCCAAGACCACAAATAAGAAGATGACTCTCAGTGTCTGCTCAGACTTTTGTTCTAGCGAAGGATTCGCTTACCTGGGACTCGAGAACGGAGAGGACTGTTACTGCAGTGGGAAGGGCCCTTCTAATGGTAGTGTTGAAGCTCCAGCATCGCAGTGTAATGTTGTCTGCAAGGGAAATAAGTCCCAAAAGTGCGGTGCAAGTAAGAGGTTGAACGTCTACCGTCTCGCCAGAGTCTCAAAGACTAAAACCACAAAAAGGTCTTCCGTGAGAAGACAAATACAGGAAGAGAGAGGAGCCCCTTGAAGGGGATATGAATTATTTTATTTAATGTACTTACATGACCACGTTGCACGATTAATATAACCTATTTATTGAATATAGTCTCAACTTCTGGATGAAGGAGGATGGTCGCGTCGTGGAATTTCGTGATATTATTAGCATAATTTTCAGCAGCTCACGGAATACCAAGTAACGTCATCGCTACCGTTCACATAATCATTGTGTCCAATGTGTTTAGAAGCCAACGATCTCGCCAGCTAATGATCATAACAGTATAAGAGAGGAAGAAATATAAAATAGGTCTTATTATGATCATTATAGTTGGCTTCTATCGTCCTTCAGGAGCGTCTGCTTTGTTAATCGATGTTAAAGATGCCGACTTGAAGACGACAACAGTAATCCAATCCTGAGGGCATCTAAACTTATGCCAAAAATTTCCGCCACGGCTGTCGCTACAACCACAAGATATACCAAACAGAATCAAGGCTTACCTATATACCTATGCCTGAAATGACCAAGCGAACGTACGATCCAGAGTCAATGCCCAAAATGGTAACGTCACTCCCAGACGACGAGGCCAGGTTCGTATGCCCAAGTCAATAAGGTGGGCCAAGACTAGGATCGCATTTCAGTGGCTAACGTGAACAAAGACGACCCAATGCCTTACAGTAGCAAAATGCAGATTGGAACATCTTTCAACTGTGCAAGGATCCGTGACAACATCAAAGGGTGTACACACGTCGGATATCGAAGGAGGAGGAGTCGAACACAGAAGAGACTCTCTGCTACATATATATATAGAAGCCAACGCCTCACATGATATTCAAATTGGATAGATATACTCAGTGAAAGAGATAAAATATTGAGCTCTATGATTGATCAAGCTATAGCTAGATTTGGCTATGCTACTAGAATCGAGAATTAGACCAACGTAAAAATCAAACAGTATCACAATAAGGAAACAATAAGGGGAAGGAGTTCAATATGACATGAGTGTCTACAGAATGGCCCACTGATCGGGAGCAGAATATTGGCTGGACATTGTTCAAAAGCTAGCACCTTGATGACAGTTTGAACCATCGTCAAAGTGACGTCTCACGTCACTGCTTCCGAAAAATGAACCTTAAAACTATTTTCACTCTCTAGTCACACTGGATCTCGATGAGCCAGTGAGTGCACGTGGGCTGGAGTTTGATGGCGAGCGGGACTCAATCATGACGTGGGTAGTCGTCCCAAAGAGACCCAAGAGATTTCTATTATTGTCGAAGTAGTGGGTAATTATTCTCCCCTACTCCCCCATGCATTAAATACACATCCTAGCCATCCATAGCGCTGTCTTCAGGCATAATCTCAAGCAACGACGAAGCTCCCTGTACAATTCATGCCCTGTCAGATCAGCCCCTGTTCCTCCAACGCGTGTTTCAAAGCGGCCATCTTGTTCAGCAGGAGAATGAAGCTATCGAGCTGGTCGCGCATTGTTGCGAGTCGTTGACTTTGCTGTGCGTGAAGTTCTTTGTCGAACTTCCAGAGGATGTTCTCGAGTGATGCCAGGGCTTGGGTGTCATCGCCAGTGTAGCAAGAGATATGGCCCAGAAACCGGGCATAACTGAACCGTATTTCCTGAGCATGTTCGACGTCGGCGTCGGTGATGGATGCGACAGTGTTCTTGAGATTGTTTCGTATAAGACGGAACGAGTGAATATGCTGCTGAGCCTGAGAGAAATACGACTCAGAGCCAGGTACACCGTGAAGGTGCATGGTCATCACCTCAAGCTCGTCAATGTTTTGATCTAAGGTGTCGAAGACCTGTTTGATATCCAGCGCCTCATCGAGTTGGCTCTGTTGGGCTCGGCGGTTGTGCTCTGTCATCTCAAACACAGCAAGCGCGGCTTCGTGGAGAGATGGAGAGATTCGCAGTGCGTTGGTAGGAGACATGATTGTTGTGTACAGCTAGATGTCTTGAGTTCCTTGCCAGGTTGGCAGATTCTTTCGTTCGCAATAAGAGGAAGCTTACATCTAAAAAGTGTGAAAGTGATTTGAGAGATTGAAATGGGAGCAGAGAAAAATGTTAAAGGAAGAATAAGTTACGTCACAAGACGAGACCTTGTGTTACCGGCTCGACACTGCACACAGGTGCCACCAGATACCTAGCTCTAGCAGCATCAATTACTTTCTAACTTGAACTATTGACTGGGCGAAGCATTTGTTTGTTCTCTCCTCCCATCTCATAGACTGTGCTCATGTTTGTGCTCATGTTTGTGTCTTCCAAGTCTGTATAAGGCCGGTTTATGAACATGGCGAGGATAATCTTAACAACCTAACCTATGGTTTCACCGAACGCAAGAATTTCGAGGGAATTTTGCAAACAGAGTCAGGAGCTTGAATACCGCCTCGATTCAGAAGTCTGATCTTTGAATAAGGTATATAATAGTCGAAGGGGGAAGGCCCGCTTTCATAGTATCAGAGCAGCCAGCAGGACTTCTAGGACCGGAAGAACTTTAATGACTGGCCCAACCACTACAGTCTCATCCATCGTGACGCCCTATCTCGTTTTGATGTCAAAAAACATCCATAAGTCTGTATAAGTGAAGAAGCTCAGATGATGTGAATTATGTGTAAGCCAAGTGCATTGCAAAAGGTCTATTCCTATAGTTCACATCACATGGACACCCTCACTATCGCAACCGTTTACAGCCATATATACCTGCAGTCTGCTTCTTTTTTTTAGAAATGTTCTCAGTCGTGCAAGCGTATTAACAGGAGTTCGAAATCACATGCCTTGTGAATACATTTGCATATCTAGAGATATGATTAGTGAATTACATAGTAGCCATTATGCTATCCCATTTGCGCAGTATCTCGAGTTTGTTGTCGCGATAAATATCGAAGCCGGCATCGTGATTTCGAAATAGCTCGCTTCACTGCCACAGATAGTCTGGCTTCGGTTTCTTAGTCAAAGGTAACTATTAAATGTAGAGCAATGTTGCTTCAGAACATATGTACGGAACTCTCAACAGTAACCAGACACATGTGGAATCAGCTCGCTGACGTGCTACTTGAACCACGATAACTTATTACATTCTCTGAGAGAGTTATTGAGCATAAAGGTACTCTAAGGCTCGGTTTGCACATGAGGTGCTGCAGACATTCACCCATGGAAAACAGATTGCGAAACAAACTTCTGAGTTAAGGGGCAGCCGATCCCCACAGCATCAGTACACGCTTCCTAGAAACAACTGAGATGATACCCAGCCGCTGGAGGCATGTCGGGTCCAGGTACCGTTCGTATCCGAGAGTGCACAGTTGCTGATAATATGGCAGACGAGGCTGGTATCCAACCCGCCCGAGCAATTCTCTTGAATATGGTGTTTCATATAAAGAACAGGAAACTAGTAATTGGAGAATACCACAATTAATAGCTTACTAATACACATCCTCGCTACAGGAGTCAAAAGAACTCGGAGAAATGCCAGTAAGGTGACTATGGCGACTCGTTAAACTTCATCAGTGAAGATGATATCTTATACTCGGCATAATCTCGAGTATGTAACTCTTCGGGGTGGACATAAATGTCCCATCAAGGCCGAAAATCCACCATCATGACTTGCCTCTTACATGCATGATCTGTCTGTTGACTCTTTTAATGAGAACGCTGTCGCATCCGCACTTCGCATCTCAACATTGGCTTTGATTAGTCTCGAGCCCCGTATTCCGAAGTCGAACCAGGGAAGAATACAACCTTCCTTCCTTATCCCAAAAGTTGTAGATATAAGAAAATGCCAAGGTGCTTGTCCGTTCCAGTATGTATATTCACGATTGCCAGCTCATAATGTGCGAACGCTGCATATTAACGCGCCAATAGTTAGAAAAAGGATGCATTCCTGCTATATTCTGTTCTCGTTGAGTATCGGTAATGACATGAACTGGAGATCATATGCTCGTTATAGTAGTGTAAGTAGCCAGTGGTGAGGGACAGAATTTTGGGCGAGCATACTCAGCTGGTTCTTCTTGTCTAACGGACACGGATAGACTGAGCTTTGTTCTGAACTTCTGATACATCTCAGCAGGTGTGTTGCCCACTTCTATCGAAGAGATTCTTTATACATGTCTGTGTAGCAATTGCCCACCTTACGGCCACTATATATGTCTATATAGCGAACTCTGTAGACTATCAGTGAAAAGGCACTACGTTGCTATGTAATGAACGGGCTTGAATGTATATGAGCTTCTTGCCTATACGTCGGGACACCATGTGGACTGTTTCTTTTTTTTCTTCGAATTACTCTTTTGGCAAAAGTATGTTGCCAAGAGAGCTTGACTACCTTAGTATACTTGCTCGCAAGGCTGGACGGTATATTACTCACCCATGGATTGCGTGTTAGTCACATATTCTAGAAGCGCTCCTGCATTACTCTAAAGCTTTTAGCAATGGAAGCCCCCATTCAGTCTCTTTAAGTAACAAACATGAACGTACAGTGACGTCGGCGGTTGGGGGGCTTTCTATGATCTTTAGCCTAGGGACACTCGTCGCCAAGTCAGGACATTCATCCGGGCCATTGCCCAAGTGTGCTGGTTTGACATTATTCGCGTGGCTTGAGAGAAATACCATATGGCTCTGTTGTAAGCATTGTTCCAGGAGTAATAGATCTGGAGATGGACTTCAGCGAGAATGTAGAGTGCGCTGCTTGAAGAAGAAGCACAAGCCAGATAAGACTTATATACTCCAGCTCTCTGGGTCATCTTATGAGACAAAACACAACTGTGTTCTGGCAACTGGCTCGAGAACATCGTAGTATAAGCTTCCTGCCAGTCCATCATGAACCTCGGCGGAAGAAGAGGTAGGGGGTATTTGGCATCATCTCCAGGGAACTTGAGACTAGGAACAAGCCTGGCTGTGGATCAAGGCATGATTTGAGCAAGCAAAGTCTTGCATATTGAACGTAATGCCCAGAACATCCGACTCACCGAGTCCCGACGCCAAGAACGTTGACATTTTGGCAGCCAAGCTGGCAATCCGGCTCCTTCAGTCTTGGGGTAGTTTGGGGGATTGGGGGATCTTCGGAGATGAGCCAGTAGCAAGGGGGAACCTAAAATCATGGCGATGGTGCCCATTGGCCAATTCGCGGAGAAAGGGATATTAAATCCTACCCCGCAATTTAAGTCAACGGCATCGTGGGGTAAAAGCGCGTGGTTTGGGAACGATACCGATCGGTGCTGGTGGATCTCACCTGAGCTTTGCCAGAATACCCGATACAGTTATTCCACCAATAGAATGCGCACCATGAAAGGTATCGAAAGACCTGGTATAATTAATATAAAGACGTGAGTTATGGCATTGCCAAAATGTTTTGCTATCAGCGACTCATTCCATAGTCAACATGTTGTTCAATAACCTTCTCTCAGCGGTCGCCGTGTCCGCTCTTGTGTCGTCAGTCGTTGGCACCTCGTCACGCAACTCGGCGCTGCCAAAGAGACCTCATGTTGAGGCTGCCCCCTATGGTACAGGAAAAGCCTTTCCTGCTTCCCCAGCCCGATCTCGTAAGGACTTCTGTTATGTCAACGCGGGAAAGGGCAAGAATGTCGACGATGCTCCTCGCATTCTGAAAGCATTCAAGAAGTGCAACAAAGGAGGCACAATTGTTCTGGATCAAAAGTACAGCATTGCCTCGCCACTTGACTTGACCTGGCTCTCTCATGTCGATGTTATCATTACTGGAGAGGTCAACTTCAAGTCCGACCCGTACTACTGGGCAGACCACAGTTTCAAATATGACTTCCAGAACATGTCCTCGTTCTGGAAGATTGGTGGCAAGGACATCAATATTTATGGAGACCTGACAAAGGGGGCGTCTCTGCTTGATGGTCATGGGCAAGCTTATTGGGAAGAGATGGCTGTCAATAAGACTGTAAGTCATGATATATCCAAGAACTCCTCCGTTTCCAGTCGATACTAATTGGTATAAAGCTACTGAGGCCAATCCTGTTGACGATTGAGGACGCACATGGCCTTACCATGTCAAACCTGCGGATGCGCAACCCACCCAATGTAAGTCTCAGTTACATCAAGAGTGCATAGTCCCAAACTCACATAAATTAGTGGTTCAACATTATCATCAACAGCACCGATGTTTTGATCAGTGACCTTGACCTCGAAGCCAAGAGTTTGAATGGTGTCAAAATCGCCAACTCTGATGGTTGGGACACATATCGCTCCGACCGCATTGTTATCCAAGACTCTGTCATCAACAACACAGACGGTACGTTCTCATTTCTGCAGGTCATGTCCATATTCTCACAGCAACAGATTGTGTATCCTTCAAGCCAAACAGTACAAACGTGGTTGTTCAGAACCTAGTGTGCAATGGCTCTCATGGCATCAGTGTTGGTTCCTTGGGCCAGTACAAGGGTGAGACCGATATCGTCGAGAATCTTTACATCTACAACATATCCATGTCCAATGCCAGCGATGGTGCTCGAATCAAGGTCTGGCCCGGCGTCGAGACTGCTTTCCAGAGTCTGTTGAACGGCGGCGGTGGTCTCGGCCGTGTCAGAAACGTGACATACGATACGTTCTACCATGAGAATAACGACAACGCTATTACCATTACTCAGTGTTATGGCCAGAAGAACCAGACTCTATGCAACGAGTTTCCGGTAAGTTCGCCTGACACAATTCAACTACCTGCACTGACAACCAATACTAGGCAAACTTGACTATTGAGGACATCACCATGAAGAACTTCTGGGGAACAGTCTCAACGAAATACGACCCACGAGCTGGATCTCTCGTTTGCAGTGCACCCGATGTAAGTGGCCCAGAGCCGAAAACATAGTGGAATTGACTGACATCATGAAAGCGTTGCAGTAACATTGTGGCTGAAGACATCAGAGTCCAGGTTCCGAGCAAGAAGCCACCGGTCTACGACTGTCAGAACATCGACACGAGCACCTTGGATATTACATGCCGAGACCCAACCAGTGCCAGGGACACAACAAATGGATAGGCATATAATGCTCATAGAAGCTTTGCCACCTGGGAGGCAAGTAATGTTTAAATTATGCTAGACTTTGGAGATGCTTGGATACCTTTCGAGGCTGATATGCAAACTTAAAAAATAATGCTCATAGACCTATAGAGATTCAAGATCTAACATACCGCACTTGACCACAGCCTTGCTCTCTTGACTGTATTCCTTGTGCACGTATCATGGGCTCATTGATTGGCGTGCTGGCCATTGGGAGCCCACAATTCATGGCGTTTAGATAAGCGTTAAGATAAGAGATCAATCCTACGCTAATGTCGATTGAGTATGGTTGTGCTTACTATGTAGTATCGGTTGTTCTTTCGTATACTCAGCCCTACAAGGATGACGATGCCAGCAGAGTGTAGGGAGGACTGGAAGGCTCCCTCACTCGGTCTTATATCAACGCGTACGCGCAGGTCAGATACTTCGTCTGACTTGACAATTCGCTTACATATATCATGATGGAAGAACAGGAGGTTTCCCCTTATCGTGGCGCGCCATTTCCAAAGAAATGGCGTCGAAATCATCCCCGTTCAAAGAACGGATGCCTCACATGCCGCACAAAACGTAAGAAGTGCGACGAGGTTAAACCGATATGCACAGCATGTGAGAGGTCAGAACAAGATTGCCTCTGGCCATACTTGGAAGAAAGCAAACAGCCCGACATGCAGCCCGGCAAAAACACAGCACAAGCTAGCAGTTCCATCCCACCACAAAACATCAGCCTTACAGCATATGGGTTTACCAACGTTCAATCAGCATTCAGAGCCGCAGCCACTTCATCCCCAAGAGCCGCTCCAGCATATGGAAATCTTGCCTATCTAAACGACAACTCTCGGAGACTTTATCAGCACTATATAAACAACACAGCCGAGATGCTGACACGTGGACCGAGCCTGGATGGGAATCCGTTTATACAGTACTTGCTGCCACTGGCGTCACATGACCCACTGGTTCTCAACTGTGTCCTGGCTATTGGAGGAGCTCATGTTGTCATTAATGATACGTCCTCAAGTCATGAAGCTGCTCGCGGCTTGGAGGTTGCTGCTCGTGGCCATTATGCCAACGTGCTAACTGGCATACAGAAGCTTCTGTATTATCGAACTGGAAAGACAGTTCACGCCCCAGAAGCTGACACACCACCGCCAACTCCATCACGTGTCCTGCTTATTCTTTTGCTCCTCTGTGTCTTCGATGTAAGTAAAAGTGGAACAATCTTCAATACGCAAATGTTAACAGGACAATATCAGCACGTACAGGGCAGCTCTCGTAGCTCAATCTATCACCACCTCAAAGCCAGCAAAGAGTATATCAAACTCCTCACAAGTGACACCAATACTCCTGATGAGTTGCGGAACTTGAGAGGCTTTATCCTGGAGCTATACGCATATCACACAATGAAGCTCTCAATTACACCTCGAGGCATTGCATCAAATGAGTTTGTCGACATCGACCCTGCTGTGCATTCGCTTGATGTTCTGAGTGGGTACAAATCTCGAGGATATCTGATTGGGTTTGGAAAGAAGTTATTCGAGTTGGTACCAAAGGTTGCGAGACTTGTTGAGACCCGACGCAACGAGGAGCAGAACAACCCTCACATGCCGACAGCACTGACAAAAGAGTATGACTGTATGCTGCAAAGATTGCACAGTGTTACTGAAGCCGACGATGACAGCAATGGTCTCCGGCCTTACAAAGAGCGTGCCGGTGCGACAATGATTTACCAGAACGCACTGATTGTATATCTACAATCGGCCTTTAATCAGAACATGCTCGCCAACCCGGAACTGATATTTGAGATTGAAGAACGCATTGACCAGATGATGCCCAACTTCTACACTCTCTTTGTCAGCGAATCACCATACCGGCGCATGCTTCTTTGGCCAGGTGTCATTATGGGTTCTTGTGCACAAAGTGACAAGCACATTGCGGGTTTCCGGGCAGGATTTAAAGCAAGGGCATCAGGGACACCTGGGGCAGTCAAGACAGGAGCACGAATTGTAGAGCTGCTGTGGAATGACACAGACCCGCGTGCATTTGGACCGAGAGGATTGTCATATATCATGACCAAACATGGTATTAGCTGTAGTCTTTGCTGATTATTATATAAATATAAAGTAGAAATAGAGATAGCTCTCTACTTATCCCGCCCTGGACGGACGCACAGGAGCCGTGCAGACACGTGGGCTGTACCGTTGTGTTCGGCTCGGCGAGGCGCATCTTTTGACGTCTCGAACGTGCTCTCATCTGCTCGGG